>JAJJWW010014375.1:0-58823 GCA_023531295.1 Papaver armeniacum
CACAAAGTGAAGAAATGAGATTTGATCTTAGGGAGGAAGCGAAGGATGTTGGGTAATAATTATAGACGATTATGACTTGCAGCGGGGAAAGTGAACTAATCTTGCGATTGAGTATATACAAATATTTTCTTGTTGTTTTCTCTCTACGATTGTTGGAAATAGAAGCGGAGGAACTATTTATACAAGTCGTAGTGCTATGCGTCTCACCGTGGGAAGTGGAGGGGAGTGGAGTGATGGGTGAATGAGTTGTCGTTGGTAATACAAATTGCGACCTGCACACTTCTGTTCATCTCTAGCAGATCCAAATGGCGGCGTTACTGCGTATGACAAGTATGTATCCCGATTTAACGGTATGATGATAATACAGAATGTCGATAGTCCCACGAAAGATATCATGTAATGCTGGGTAATAAACTGCGTTATTGAGAAGTCGTACTAATGAGTATCATGTGTATTTTGTGAGTCTTTATCATGGTATTATTAGAAATGATGGGTAATGACTCAAGCGACCAATTAACTCGACCCGAGTTATATATTTAATTAGTTGTTGGGAACACTCATGCGACTTACGTCAAATTAGGGTTTTGAAGAGGTGGAGACATCACTCTATCTTAGTCGAAATCCAAAGCATGGGATACAATTTTGGCGAGTAGAACCGTATGCGTGTAGAACGGCATGACAGTAATGGCTGCTGTCCCTCATGAAAATTATGATACGATCTATTCATCGTGAAATCAGTGAGTCGAGATGTTTAAATTTCACGTAGGTGCGCAAAATTTTTGCATCCGCCCCAGCGCCGCGTTCAAAACGACCAATCTTATTGTCTGCTGTGCTTAATGAAAGTGGTAAACTGTGTTCGCCCTATACTGAATATCCATGTGATCCCGGAAGCCATCAACGTGAGTGGTCGGAGCCGGTTCTTGGCGTGTGACCTGGATTAGCGGGCATGTGTCGCCTTCGGGGAGGTAAGTCCATGGTGGTCTTTGTGCCGGCGGTTTCGCAATGCATTCGCCCGGGAAAGCATTCGTGATGCTGCTATTTGGGGTTTCAAAAAGCGTCGTCGTAGTAAATGATATTTATCGCGATAAACATGGTTGACCAATTGGTCAAGCCCCATGGTGATCGTGTTGACAGACCCCCGAATCCCCACATCACACCCTCCATCTATATATGCGAAGATGGATGGTTAGACTGTTTTAGCATTTTATGTAATATGCCGCAAATAATTTAGATTTTTAGTCCGTAATACTTGTGGTCAGAGAAACTAAGGCGATATTTTGGCCGTCTTGGTCACACCCCGGCGATAGTGTCCATACTGCAAGTGATAAATTGACAGATCATCAATCCTGCTATAGGTGGATGATTCGCGATCATATCACGGCGTCTGGTCGATCGAATACACACTACGCAAATTACGGGATTAGAAGCTGAGGAACGGCATTACAAGCGAATTTAGCCGACCTAACTGTTGCAAAAGTTAGCATTTGTGGCCCGTGCATTTTTTTGTAGCATTTCATTAGCGGGGCTTGGCCGTGCGAATTTGCCGCGTGGCGGGAACGTGCGATTTTTTTGCAAGCGGGGACGTTAGCCAACGACCGATGCCGTGCAATTTTTGTAACAGCAAGAACAGCGTCATTTATGACTGTCAAAGTAGCCGATCGCGACCCAATCCTGACCTGGTAGAAGGCTGAGCAGCGATTCGGTAATCGCGGAATTCAAAAAGCTAAGCTACGCTACCATCTTCCTGATCAACAATATTTTTCATTTGATCAAATTCATCTCACAATCCATTCTTATCTAAAATAACAATAAAGAACTTAAATTCAAATTATCAAAATTTTGTTAAGTATGAAATACTAGGGGAATATAAGTAGCTCGATTCATGTTCACAAACTCCAATACGCATAAGCACCACAAAACTTGCATGCATGTAACGTGCGCTTGACTAACATTTTACCTCCCAAACTTCAAAACATCAGTTCAATTGGCACAGAACACAATATCTATTTAGATATTAGAATATACACAACAAAACTAGAGGGGAAAGAACAATGAGGGTTGTGTTTAAAAATAGCAAGGAGGTGGGCGACAGCTTTCGACACGCTCGACACGCGACGCCGCAACTACATGAATTCTTTAGTTCGGGAGCCTGCAATGGTACCATGTTTGTTCACCAAATACGAAAACAACAATAATAAACACCAAATTATCAATTTGACTATTTGGGGTAAGCCAGCAGAAAAATGATATATATAGTGCGGTTAAAACGACGAACATGATATATGTATATGAATGCTAAAACACTCAGTTTATTGTGCATTTTAATATATGCTGCGGTTGGGCCCTAACAAGTCATTAAGTTGTAATGCTGAATCATGTACAACTCATTAGGCACTTTCAAGAATGGCTTAGTCCCCTTGCATTTGTCAGCTCTATAACACTCAGTGCTGAAAACAACTACTATAGCGGAAATTTTGTTGATTCCACAGTATACAATTCGCGAGAAATTATAAGCGAGTGTCAAAGCCACAAGAATTTTAAACTTAATAGTTAGTATAATAACCAAGTGAAATATTTACGGATTGATATTTACGGCAGCTACCTTGCTTCAAGCGCTGTGTGAAGTCCACCCGTGCATTTACATATAACATAACAAAAACCACCTACATATATATCAAAAAAAATGATGAGCTGAAAAGCATTCATAAGCGATTTGTGTTCGCATATATAGAAAAAATTACATTGGACCAAAAAAAGTGCTTGAGTAAAAACTCTTTTTATGCGCGGTACCGCATAAAGGCATCATCGTATTATTCACAAAAATCAAGATCATGATGAGCATATTTATAGAACATACAAACTGGTTACTACGTAACAGACCTCGTGGCGTGCTACTTTGTTTGTCTCTTTACTTAAAAAGGATCCTCTCTGGCTTTGCAAAAAGACAAGATATATAACAACATTAGTCAAACTTTTAAAATATCGACTTTGAAAGCATGTCACAACAGCACACACTAATCTGCGTACATATACAGCTTGCGCTGTGCACGCTCTGTTGTACAGCTAGCTAAGGATAAAAGCTCTCATCAAGCAAGATATATAAGACTTTATCGAGTAACTTCTCTTATATATTGTATATACAGGCAAGAGCGCTACACCGTGTCCTAGCTGACAGGCATACCACATCTTACACGGGACTGAGGTGGACAGAAATAGAGCAGTCAAAACTAGAATGAACGGCTAATGATGTCAGGTAACAACATAAATTAAATTTATTTGAGCCAGATTACAGGCTAGAGTTAGATTTCAAAATAAAAAAATAGAAAATTTGAAATTAACTATAAAACCTAAAATGATTCCTGTTTCAGCTTATACCTTCTAAGTCTTCAATTTCAGTCTTCAAGTCTTCAAAATTAGAAGAAAAATAGATTAAGACATATGAAGAGATTAAACAACTCCGGCGATTAACACTTACCTGGGCTCGATGGAGATAAGATGAGGCGCAAACCATAAAAAGCAGTCGATTAAAAAAAATATAGAAACCTAAAAATCAAAAAACTTCTAACGATAAAACGTCTGCTAATGGGAGTATTGCAAGATTGAGATTTGTGCCGGCAGAAGAATTTCGAGAAAAAATCGAAGTGATGGGATAGTTTCTTGCTGAGCTGTGGCGAAATCGCCGAGAGAAATATGAGATGGTGACATACATATGTGAGAAAGACAGGATAAAGGAAGTTTACCGGAAGAGTATTGACCGACCGCCGATTGCCCACGTCGTTGTGCTTGTATGGAATCCTTTGGTGGGACCAGGTTTCCTTCTTTGGGTATTTGAATCGGAAAAGGAATCCAAAAGAGGTATACTTGTTCTATTGGGATTCTTCTAATTTTTGTCTATAAAAGAGACCAACCCCTTTGTCTTTTCTCACAAATTTTTTTTTATTAAGCGGCTCCGTCCGTGACCACCAGTTCTGCAAGCCATTTGCCAGTCGTTACTTCTGGAGTTGCGCTTGCTTGCCGCCGTCCGTCCAGTCCAAGGTAGATTTTTTTTTTTTCCAAAGGTAAAACCCTAGTTTGTTAGGTAAACACCTTTTGTAAGACATGTATATGCTTAGTTTTTCCACCAAGGTTGATACGTCAATATTTTCTAGAATTGCTTAGTAAGACAACCTGTGAATCCATGATCATGTTGTTTTTGCTTCTTTCCACCATTGTATGCCAAAACCTAGCTTTTAGGTTGTATCTTGAAAAGAAAACCTTGACTTGAATCTCGTGAGACACGATTCCCACATATGCTTGGTCGAAAGTCGAACTTATACTAGTCTTTTGCCCGGAGCTTGAAACTTGTCTAGGACTTGAAACCAATACCAGATCGAAACTTGTACTGGACTTGAAACCAATACCAGGTCGAAACTTGTACTGGACTTGAAACCAATACCAGGCTCGAAACTTGAGTATCTCGGTGTTTGTACTTAATCCCGACTTTTGTGTATTTCAACGTGTCTTGTCGTGCGTGACTACATGCTTCATGCGCTTTTCATACAATTTCTAACTCCTGTCTTTTATTTCATTGTGGAATGAAGAAAAGAATTCTTGTTGAGATGTCTTCTGGAGATAATGCTGGTGCCAAGCCAAGAAGTGTTGACGGCTTCAAGGATATGCCAGAACATCGATGATGAGTTGTTTACCTCGCCTTTTCCAAATATTAGAAAACATCATTCTCATAAGATAGTCCTGCTTTCTGATTCAGAAAATATGGATGTTGATCCATTTTCTTCTTCAGCACTTGTGATGAGATTTTATCTCCGGAGAAACGAATATCCACCTTCCCCTATTGACTTCAAGATTTTTCATACTCCATTGGGTTCTTATGAAGGATGGATGAGACGCATGTTGAGTAATAAGGGCATCAAAGACAATTTTCTTTCGGCGCAAATCCTCAATGCGGTCATGGCATCTGCTTGCTCTTGAAATTAAGAAAGACGATGCGGGTTTGATTACCTTCATTTCTCGGTGGCGTATTTCTACTCATACAGCCATATCTAGATGGGGAGAGATGACTATTACCCGGAGAGTGTAGTTGCATTAATGAACACCGCTTGTTCTTGGAAGTCTTTCTTACGATCTCTACGATACGAAGCAACGTAACTACGATGCTATACTTCAAAGGTGGTGGAATTCGACGGTCACGGACAAGGAGGAGAAAAGAGATAAAAGATGCTTTTACACCTGGTGGGTGTCGAAGTGGTCTCTTGCAGACCCAGAGCCGGGTCAAGAGTTGGAAAATGAGCTCAGCGTGATTGCGTTCCTGTCTTTATGGCTATCCGAGAGATATATTCGACGACGGTTACGGAAAGAAGACCATTAGAGGTGACCTTGTTAAGATCGCTATAAAGTCGGCAAAAGGTAAAGTTCTTCCCTGGGTGCCTTGTTCCTTGGATCGTTGTACTCTCATCACGGACTCCTTAGCAATGGACATGCATGTTTCTAACGGGTACAAGAAGGTGGAGTCGTACGTTCACTTCGCTTTTCTTCAGGCATTCTTATGGGAACACTTCAAAAGTTATGCTCCTACTCCTGCTCCTGCAAATGCGCTCAGCAACTTGTATGGTGGTTCGAGAATACTCATTTGGAATAAGAGGCGTCCCGGAGCGGCGCGAGGCTTGTGGACATATTTGACAATGTGTCTTACGTATATTTCCAGTCCATGGGGGCGATCCACCCTTCCATTGCTCGACCAAAGACTTTTGCTATTGCTTCGATGGCCACGATGTTGTGTTGCGTCTTGATGTTAAGACTATGAGATTTGGGGAAATTGTTTACCCTGCAGTTGCATCCCGGGATATGTCCGGTCTTTATTCAACGAAGAATTTCTTGTGACTCCGTACAATATTGACAGGCGGCTCGTCAAATGGGGTTTGATCGGGGTGTCCCATTTATCCAGTCCACGGGGGTTCGAAAGAATTCCTCCCAAATATTCTTAATGCTTGACGTGTTTTTGGAACGGGTGAGCCTTCCCTTACGGCCTATTGGGAGAAACCCGGTGGTAGCAGATAAGTACAAGGAATTTTGGAGGAGGCAACTGTTGATTTTCCAGGAATTCTCGGAGAGTGTCGTGACAGGTTTCCGTGGTGAACCATCTTCTGACGTTTTGAAAAAGCATTTCCGGTTGAAGCCACTTCCAGCCAAACGGACCAGAGTTGAGGATTGCAGTCCCCAAGAAGGAGAGAGATACAAGAGGCAGGCATGTGGTTCGGTGATCCTCAATCCTCCAATATGCAGGTATTTAAATCTCTTCCCGTTGGTTCCTTTATTTCTCCAGGGTGAATCTTTCTAAGAGTAATTCTTGCTTGAAATCAGGGGATTCCGAAAGAGAATGTCTTCACAAGGTTGGCGCGCATTCAGAATGAGAAGGCTGGCAGTACTGATCTTCATGCTGAGAAGTCTGGCGGTAATGACCTTCATGCTGAGAAGTCGCAGTGATGCTCGACCTTCATCTTGAGAAGTCTGGAGAAACCGCTCTTTTTCCGACCATGCGAGAGATGATGCAAGATCGGTTGGACAAGCCGCCTCCCGAGTGATCTTGTTGACGGGGTCGTGATGGAAATTAGCACCCAGAGTGAAGTAGATGCCAGAAGGAATATAAGAGAGGGGGCGTCTGCTATGGTTGAGGCGGCTCCCCTTAAAGAACGTTCTGAGCAGGCTTCGGCCAATAAAGCTGTCGTGGTGACTCCTTCTGAAAGGTCTCCTGTAACTGACAAGATTCCTGTGACTGGTAAAGTATTGGTAGCACAGCCTGGAGTTTTGTTTGATCCTCCATTCATTGTTCCTTATCAGGGTCATGTGTTGGTTGGAGGATTCGGTGTGCTTGGTTCGGTTCAAAGAGTTGTATATGGCAATATGGGAGAAACACGATCACATTGCTACCACTTGAAGCTCAAGAGTCGTCTTGCATTGGTCAACCGCGTTCGGGAGGCTTTATTTTCTATCCATGGGATGAGCGTCGCGACCGGTCTACCGGCTTCCGAGGAGATGATTGAAGATCGAAGTGCCATGAGATGGTGTTTCTGTAAGATGGTTTCAATGCCCCTTGGTTCTCAAAAGGTTCTCAGATCTGGTGGAGCTCCGTGAATTACAGGGATGAAGTCCTTACGTTTGTGTTGCTCGCCGGGAAGAAGAGGTTGAAAAGTTGTACGAGGAGTTGAAGCTCAAGCCAAGTCCGTGCTCAAGAATGAAAGTCGCTCTTGCCGAGAAGGACGCAGTTGTTGGCCGAAGGACTTTCTTGATTCGTGCCATATATCGCTTTCTTGCCTTCTTCTTTGAGGATAAAGGAGGATTTCTTCTAATTGACTTATTTCAATTAATAGGTAATCGAATCGGGTATATTGAGATAGTTTCATGAATAACTTTTCCTAAAGAGGTTATTTTAAATGGAATTGCATCTTGGTCATGAACGACAGCATGGCATTATAATGTAAATTGCAAATGTCTCGTAAGAGGGAGGTATGAAGGGAAATAAATGTGGCGTTTGACCACTGAGCCTCTTTCTCCACGTACGGGATGTAAATCCCCAGTGAATTCTAAAACTATCTTTCTTGTAAAATTGTTGAGTAAAACTTACTTACTTTTGAAGCCTCACTTGTGCCGAGACCGGAGTAGCCTTTCTAAGAAAATCCTCACGCACCGATCTCTCGAGCTATCGCTCCGGACCAAGCTTTCCTGAACAATGCGCTTCAAGCGTTGCATTCACTGGTGGGGTGATGGAGGAACCGGTGGAAATGACAGTACCTCGGGTCCATTACTTCTTGATCAGTAGGCGGACGCCATACCGGGGGTAGCTCCACCTCTCCATTTCGCACCCACGCCTCCAGTAGCTCCAGAATCTTTTTCATTGGGATGGGAAATGTAAGTACCTTGAGTCCGGCTCTTCTGCGTTAGTGGGCGTTGTGATGTCCCTACGAGGCTTTGATGTGGAGCACGTTCTGATTAAGTTTCAAGGTTTTAAGTAGTGCCATCACATTCATGATCATTTGCCCGGGTAGGTGGATGAAGGTGTCGAATATCACCTGGGGCCGAAAGATCGAATTGAACGCTTCCCATCCTCAGATTCACGCATTTCTGATCGATCTCCTTCCTCGGGCGCATTTCTTCGCTTGGATGAAAGGCCGATGATTGGACAAGCCTTCCGCTTCAACAAGAGTTTTGAGATATAAATCTTCTAACAGGGCTCCATAGGCTGCAGTGCCCCTTTCTTTATCTCGGGTAGACGTTGTAGTACTGGACAAGTCCTTTCTCCGTGGAGTTGCCTCTGCTTCTTCATTGTTGATGACCATGTTTGTTTCATCTTCCTCAATCTCTCGCGCCACGCGCCTTTGCTTCCTCCACCGGTAGTCATGGATTTCCTGCCAAGGATTCGGCGCTTTCAGACCGCTCGAAAGTAGATGCACGCCCGACCCTCTTGTAATTGTGATGTTATATCATTCAAAAGGCGGAATGTTTCGGTCTGCCCTTCCGGTGATACCCAGCTTGATTTGCAAAAGACATCCTCCAAAGATTCTAACTATACTTCCCATGATATCCGAACCACCGTGGTTTCGGATATCAAGAGATGGAAATCGAAAAATTGAGAATTCAATTTGTGCAAATCGAGAGATCAACTCCCACCGTGTCGCCAATCACATGGGTGAAACTACTCGCAGCATTTGTAATTTGGGGGTGGAGGAGAATGAATTTAAACCTTAAAACAAATGCATCACAAGGTGAGTGCTTGTAGATTCGAGAGATCAATTCAGGTAAGTCCTACTTCTAAACCAAGAAATGGCCGTCTGCAGATTTGTTTGGCCACAAAGGAAGGGAGATGGGGTTGATCTTAGGAGGGAAGTTGTAAAAGGTGTTGAGATTGTGAAGGTGTAGACTTGTTTATGACTGCAACAGAGTGAACAAGTGGGCTTTACGATTATGTAAGTGTGCCTGGTGTTTTCTTTGTTGTTTTTCTGTTGTTTGGAAACAGTATGGAGAACCTATTTATACAAGTCATTGAGTCTTATTCACGTCTCTCTCGGGAAGTGGAGGAAGGGAGTAGACGGAGCAGTGGAGTTGTGCGCTATGATACACAAACTGCCTTGCCCCACTTCTCCGCTCTCATCCTCTTAACCATCCACAGACTCCCTAACACGTTTCCAGATGGGTTGCACCGCACCGTAAAACCGCATCAACACCCCAAAAAGATGTATCCCCCTCAGCCAGACATGATTGATGTTCTGGAATGCCGTGGATTGTGATCCACGAAAGATAGTATGTATGTCAATTGAATAACGCGTTATTCAGAAGTCGATATCACGGAAGGTCGTATTTTACGCGCGTACCGCATCACGGGTGGTAAAGTGATGGGTAATGACACCTCACTAACCGATTAACTCCTCGGCCTGTAATGCCATAACCAAGATGGTGAAGTTGGACGGATGCGATGATCTTTGAGACACTCATCCGCGACCGCTGATGAAGTTAGATTTCAAGAGCGCAGTATCATTCTTCAAATTGGTCAAACTAAGCATGGGATACAACTTTACCTAACCGACCACACATGCTGTGTAGATGGCATGATGGTGTAGGCGCCATATACCCCATTACCCATGGGAAAGTATGATCTCGAGTCATTAAATTCATCCGTGAAATCGAGTGGTCGAGACTCGATTTGCGACAAAAACTAGTGCCGCAAGGGCCGCACGTCGCTCTCTCAGCGCACGCTCCAAGACAACCAATCTTGGTCGGTCTTGGCCGATTGGCCCGGGGTGTGAAGGTGGTAGGCTGTGTTTACGCCTATACCGAATATCCCATGAAAAACGTGATCTCGAGCCATCCAAATCGTCCGCGAAGCTGGGAGTGGTCGAGACGCTTTGCGCTTTGGGGAGGTGTGACCACGCTAGTTTGAGCGCGCTTTGATTAGCCAGGCATGATAATATGCCTTGGCCGATCGGGTTAGGGAATAGATGGTCCACGGTGGTCAGTGCCGTAATGACTGGATCATGATCTAATCTCGACCTCTCCATTCATGCTTGAGAAGATGGACGCCGTGATGCTCAAAAAACCCTACTTTAGGTTTCCAAAGCCGTATGGTCATCTCTTGTTTCATGACGATTTTGTCACGACTAAGATGGTTGGTCTCGACCGATTGGTCAATGCAGTGCGGCCCACGGTGATCGTGTGATATGCCGGGGCCTCTTGAATCTACATTCTACACCCCTCCATCTATACCCCACGTCAAGCATGGATGGTCGAGACCGCTGGCGACACATGTAATACATGCATACGAAAAACCCTAATTTAGGTTTTCCGCCCATAATGCTTGGTAGGGAACGCTTTTGGCAAGCTAGGTCACCGGCCACGCAGCGGGTTCCGCATTGGTTCGGCAAAATGGATATTCCATACCGCTGGGGGTGATGGAATTCCGGGGCCATCCAATCATGCTTATGGAGTCGATGATCAGCGATCATATCCGGGACGTCTGATCCCGGCAAGGATGCCAATCTGCTAGTATAACACACCGAGAGGGGCTCAATCGGCTAGTATAACACACCGAGAGTCGTACAGCAGGTTTATCATGACATGGTTTCATTATAGTGCTTGAGGTTCGTGTTACTCAGAAGAGTAACACTACCGCCATGCCACATTAATGAGTACTTTGGAAATACAAAGTGATTAGAAATTCACATGATGGGATTGTGCCACATGCTCCAACTCCGGAGGAATTTCGCATGTATTCACGAGAACGGGATTGTTGCCACATGCTCCATTCTTGGTGAATTAAGTGAGGGAGTATCAACACTTATTAATGGCTTTATCTTTTACAAGATGTCAGGCGCATAATTTTGCTTTTTACAAATTTAACCTTAAATGAAAATCCACCATCAACAGTCACGTTGAGTGATCCACTCCCAATGGAGGAATAATTTGATCCCAAAGTGGGCCGACACATTAAACCAAGCGCTAAGTGGGAGGCAACCCATCAGTTTTGTATCTTTATCTTTTTATTTTTAAGCATTTTATCTTTATTTTGCATCTCACGTTTAGGAATTTCCCACCTTGAACTTTACTTTGAATGACTAAATTTTACATTGAGGACAATGTAAAGTTTAAGTGTGGGGGAGCATTTATATGTATGTAGAGTTTGATACCTTTAGTACACGCACAAAAAATAAATAAAAAGAAAATAGAAAAGTTAAAAAAAAAATTGCTTTATAAATTCGAAATCTATAAACTTGTGCCTTCGTGGATGACACTAGATAATATAAGTGTATGGAACCATCATGATTGCAGGAGTTGAGGAACCCATTAACCAAAATGACAGAGCTCGGGTGTTAGAAATAACATGATAGTTGTTACCATATCTAGGAATCGTCACCATATCACCTTATGTTTTTATTTTTGCAACTTTTTGTTAGAGCACTGCTCTGAACTAGCATACGTTGCTATCTCAAGCATGTTTGTCAATGCTAGTGATCAAAACTATAAGTCTTGATTTCAGCTTATTTATAGATGTCTCGGACTATGACATAGATTGTAGTTGAGCTTAGTTTTCACGGAGTTCATCATTTGAAGACGAAGAACTACTAAGGGAGCTTGTGGAATTCTTCGACAAAAGGTATGTGGAGACTTGTTTCATCTAGCACTTGGAAAGTCTATTTTCTATCTCATATTGAGACACAGTCGTGTTACGATATGGTTTTCTCTATACACATTTGAGATTTGAAATGAAATATATCTATCTGCCATATTTCTCGAAATATGTGTTAGAAGCTTTCATTTCGACCAATTTCATCTTATATCATGAGAAAATTGAGTAATGTCTTACATGGATTGTGTGATACAATCATTTGATGTAGTCTTGGAATGTTTGATAATGATTATTTCAATATCTTGAAAATTGCTTTGATGCTATTAGTGTGTGAAACGGCTATATCATTATAGAAGAATGTTTAAATGATTGAAATAAAGAGTTTAGAATCTTGGTAACCATCTTTGGATATAAGCATAGTGTGTTAAGCACATTAGTGTATAAGTCCAACTGGGAACCTAAGCATGCATACTTGTGTATCTGAAAAAGGTTATGTAGGTAATTAGATCGCATCTTTATTGATTTAGTGAATTTAAGTTTGAAAACCAAGAAAACAAACTCATGTTACCTATCGCGGTTACAGCTGAAAAGTTCACGTGCGTGAATTTCGGTGAGTTTGAAACTAAAACAAACTCAAATCAGGATTTACTTAAGTACGCATACCTGTCGCATGCCAAGTGTGTTATTTTTAAATCGGTTGTACATGAACCTAAATATTTATCAATAAGGAATGCAATCTTTGTAAAACCGTGGCTATAATGTTCATGTATTGATTCGAGTGAATCAAACTGAATTTTCTTCAATTGTGTTCTTGTATAATCCATGAGAATATATCAATTGAACAACTCTTTAACTAGTTTCATTTGAGTCATTTGAACTAGTTATGTGGTTAAGATGAATAAGGTTGATATGAGAGTAATCCTTATGGCTAACTCTCGGTTAACTATTTGTGAACCAACATGGTGTACACGTTTAGGTATTGTTACATCAACAACCTAAAAACTCAATACCATCCTCGCTCCAGGAATAAAAGTAAAGACCGGTGGAGCTACCCTCTCCCTATTGGTTGGTGAGCGTAACCTCGCGCTCGTTGGATGAAATTTGGGTAGATATGGTGCGTTGATCCGACAGTATGCGGTGTAGATTGGGTGGATTGTTGGGGACACGCGACGGACGACCACGATTATTTTGAAAAATTGTTATACTAATTTAAATTGTTTTATTGTGAATATCGTAAAAAAAAAGAAAATTACTACACTAATTTAGGAGATTTATGATTAAAAATAAAAACAAAATCAAGTCAACATATTTATGGAATAAAATAAGAAGATTTTATATTTTGAATCTTTTATAATTTCTATATTTATTATGAAAAAATCGAATATAAAAGAAAGTACTATATTAATTTCGTACATTATGACTAAAATAAAAAATCAATTCAAAACATATTTACGAAATAAAATAATAAGGTTTATATTTTTGAATCTTTTATAATTTCATGTATTTATTATAAAAAATCTAGAAAATAAAAAAAAAGTACTATATTAATTTTGTACATTTATGACTAAAAATAAAAAAAAATCAATTCAACATATTTATGGAATAAAATAATAAGATTTATATTTTTAGAATCTTTTGTAAGGAAAAAAGTTTAGAAAACAACAAAGTAAACTACTATATTAATTTAGGGCATTTATGATTAAAATAAAAAAAAGTTAGTTCAACTAAAATTATTGCATATAATTACACTGAGTTTACATGATTTTATAAAATCAGGACTGTCGATTTTTTCTAAAAAATTACTATATTATTTCGCGTATTTATGATAAAAATAAAGAAAATAAAGAAACTATTATATTAATTTTGAACATTTATGATAAAAGTCCAAAAATTGAGTAAACATATATATAAGATAAAAAAAATCATATCTATATTTTTGATCGTTTGTAAGGTAAAAAATTTAAAAATGACTATATTATTAATGATAAAAATATAAAAAAAAAAATTGTATATTAATTTCGGGCATTTATGATAAAAATCTAAAATCCAACCATGTTTATAGGGTAAAATATTCAGATTTATATTTTATGGACCGATTATAAGGTAAAAAATCTAAAAATTACAATATTAATTTCAGATTATTGTGATGAAAAAATAAAAAAATCGAGTAAACATGTTTATGAGGTAAAAAATCATATATTATATTTCGAAGTATTTTTCTGCAAAAATAAGATATATTACCAAAACAAATAAACAAAAGAATTTTTTTGGTAACGGTTTAATAATGAACGCTTGAAATTGGGGGATATTGATTACTTCTCCAACCCATGGTGTCCGTTTAAGAATTGGTTTTGGGGTGCAAAAATACTAAAATGTCCTCCCTTCAAAATAAAAATCAAAAAACAAAATCATATCCCCCATTTTCCATCTCACTTTTATTAATCTCTTTCAAGGTTAGAGCTTTGAAACCCAAATATTCCCATTCCCTTTCAAATTCTAAACTCTTGGCTCTCTTTCAAATTCTCTTCTCCTTCTCTCACGGCTCCTCACTTTGAAACGATTTTTTTTTTCAATTCGGAGTGATGAAGATCATCTTTGCAAGTGATGAAGACCATCTTAGAAATCCAGTGCTTAGGCATGGTTGGTAACTAACATTCAATGCCGTAACTAAATGCGGCATGCTCGATAGAAATCTATCAATGCGGTATTAGTCAAGTGAAAAAAAAATTCAACTTTCCGGATACTTTACATCATGTGCGGCATAACAATTAAAGCAACATACTATGCCGGAAACCGTTGGCATGCTCGAGAATTAACTAATTATGTAGGAAGTGGACTGATTAAAACCAGAGAAAAAATTCAAAACGGAATATTTATTTACATCGTAGGAAGTGATGAAGACCATGCGGAATTGGTGAAGAACCATCTTAGGAAAATGGTGATGAAGCATGGTTCTTCACTAACATTCAATGTCAGTAACTAAGTCTTAGAGGCATGCTCGAGAAATCTACCAATGCCTAGGTGAGTCAAGTGAAAAAAATTGAAGTTTCCTGGATACTTTCCATCATGTTCGGCATAGAAATTTAAGCTAAAAACCATCTGGCACCAAACTTTTCGTTTGCAACAATGGTGGATTCAAAGAAAAAAAAATCAAATTTTCAACCTCTTAGCGACAATTCTCTCTTCACAATCATCCTCCACTTTTCACCAAAAAAGTTCCCTCTCAATTTTTTTTTCCATCTTTCTACTCTCATCTCATTCACCCAAATACAAATACACACTAATCATTTAACAAATACTTATGATTTTTATTAATTATTATTAACCACTAAACCCGATTAGTGAGGGGTAGATTAGGATTTAAAAAAATACTTAGATAAGGGGTGACCCAGAATTGATATCACGGATCCGAGTTTTGTCCTTTTCTTATATCCCCCAATTTCCCGCGTTTCTAATAATCAAGCTTCGGTTATATTTGTTAGTTTTTTTAGAAAGTCGAGATATTTTTAAATATTATATCCAAAATAAAAAATCATTCTACTAATAGATTCGAATCCCTATATAAAGCTTTCAAACAAAAAGTAAACCCATTTTTTTTGACAAAGTTGCTTCTCTCTTCAACTCAACTTTGATTTCTAGGATATTTTTTTTAATTTATGTTTTCTTATATCACCATTGTTTGTTTTGAGGAGTAGCCATATAAAGCATTAGTGCAACACCAAACCTTTTTTTTTCCGAAGTTGCTTATCTCTTCTAGAACTAATTTTTTTTTTTTTTTCTTTTTGTTGGAATTTAGTGTTTTTTATTTGATATTTTAGTTGTTTCTGGTAGACCCTCATTATTCCAAATTTCTTTGCGATATCAAACATCATAACTTTTTTGTGTTTTGCGGATCTTATTGATGATGCATAAATATTGTTGCAAAACTAAATGCCATAACTTTTTTGCGGGGCTTATTGATGCATAAAACAATTGCCCTTCACCTATTTGCTAAAGGTTTGTTCAATTTTATTACTTACCTTACTCATATGATGGTTTCTTATTTTCTCTTTTAATATATTTTGTTGTTGGTTAATTACTAATTAATTTTATGAATTTGATTACGTAAATTAGCTTTCCCTACGTGCATATGGTTCTGTTTTTTTAATCTATTTTTGTTGTATTTAATTTGCATTGATGATGGTCATGAAATTCGATTTCATGAGTCTTTGATATGTAGAAAATCCTAAGAATATATATACCTAAAAAAGATGATATGAAACACTTCTTTGTTTTATTTTGCGGGAAAGCGCTTCTCAATAATGTCATTTTTTTTGTTTCATTACTCCTCAACTTAGGTTCTTAGCGACAACTTATTTATGTTTTTTTAATTACTCCTCCATACTTGACTAAACTTCTTTTGGGATTTTTTTGGGTGAGGGTTTCTCAACATCATCATGTTTAGGTAATGTACGTCTTTACTTTGTCCTTTAAGCTTCATGTGGAGGTATTATTTGAGTGATTGATTCGTGAAATACAAGCTTCGTACTAATGATGCTTAAGCATTGTAATATAACATCACGGGAAAGATAAAATCCCAACACCGATAATTAGAATTTAGAGTTATGTGTAATGCAAAAAGTGAAGTTGGAAATTGCGGATTATAAAATGGTATCTCGTGTTCATATACTCTATAATTAAGGAAGTCCGAAATCTAGAGTTATAGTTGCCTTGTATCTAAATTCTTACGGCCATACTGTTTGTAAACTAAAATCATATAATTTTGTCTACATTTTGATTGATTTCTTTTTCTTTCTGTGAGCTTACTTAACCATGAAGATATACGCATTTGGAAGTGCGACTTTGTATATATATTGTCGAACAAGATGTAATCTTTCTCATCAATTCATTTTGTTAGGCTCCAGAAGAAGGAAAGAAATTCGGGTTTAGATACATGTTTGATTGAAAGGGAAGTGTTATACTTCATGTGGATTGTTAAGGTTTTATTTGTATCATTTTTATAGGTATTTGTCATTTTATTTATATTATTCCGTTTCTGATTTTGCTTCATTTTGGCTTTAGTTATTGACTTTAGTGGCTTTTATTGTGTAAACAAACCCATTTCCTGAGAAGGCGTAGGGGCATATTAAAACCGATGAACATCTGTAGATAACAAGAGAGTTCACTCCTTGCACTTTCATTAATTTGTTGGTATTCGGACAAAATAATTTCCACCTTCCACAATAAGTTTAACCATCCACATAATTGGTGTATTAAAAATTCAAAACGAGGTCCATATATGATATTGCTAGCTATTCAATTACCGCATGCTAATTGATTCATCAAACAAAATTTTCTAATTTTAATTTTATGGCTTCATTTTTACTCTTATTTTGTTTTGCTATGCGTGATTTAGGTCTTATCACAAGATTTTGTCTCTGCGCGCTAAGCAAGTGAAAGGTGCATCGTAATTAGAAAAATTGCATTGTGATTTAACACTAGCTTATTTTTTTTAAAGTAAGTGCGCTTACAACTTGAGTTTGTCATTTAATATATATGGATTAATACTATTAACTAACACTTACTTGATCATTAATTACATGATCCATGTCGCTTGCAATTTTGAAGAAGCTCTACACTAAATGGAATTTCTGTCATGAAAACCAAAAACTAAGATATACATATCAATGACCTTTATCAACCATTTCCATGAACCCATACTAAACATATTAATGTATCTTTATCAACCATCCCCTAGATTGCTCACTATTATTATAAATTATAGTGTTCACGTGAGTTCTCATTTTTCTTCTTCTTTTGTTTCATGTAATATTAATCAAATAGGGAATCCACAATCAATCCTAATGTACATTTAATTTTTGGCTTAGTTTGTATGTACTTTTAAATACCACTCTACCATGGCGGTCATTTCATTATATAATAGTTACCTTTCCACCGATCATCACCATATACCCAATCGAATCAAGGACAATAACAACTTTGTTTTATGCAAATACCTTTTGTGGATTGGAGGTTGAAGCATCTTCCGGTACTTCAATATTTTTGTTCATTAACATCGAATATTTGTCAAAACACCTTAGGAATCATATGTGGTAACCACCGGCAAGATATATGATCTCCGTATTAGGGTCCACCAATTGATCGCAGTCGTTTTATTTACAAGTGCTAATTTGCTAAAGGCTGCCAATAGTGAGGGTTGTCGTTGAATCCCTCGTGAAGTGTGTTTCAGGAATACCTCATCATGGTAACTTTTGAACACCAACCTTGACAATGAACCATGGCACAAAAAAACCATGATTGTAGAATATTCATGTTGCGGTAATATGGTATTGGGCCAAAGTGGTTTTGACAAACAAGGGTCCATTTTATGTTTGGATATTTGTAAAATGAACACTTCTTTGTGTCATCTTAGATATATTCTCTAAACATGTACAAGTATTTTCGATGATGTAGTAGTGAATATATAATTATAAACCAGGATAATACCGGCCCTGTCCATCATTTTCATTTCTATGTAGAACCAAATAAGAATAATAAGGGTGGATGTAAATCCCAAGCAACATTGTTAAGTTATTGTCCCAAGAGCATTGTACTATCTCTTGGCTTTTCTTTATAAATTTTTATGATATTTTGGATGGGGTTCTGCTAGATTATTGAATTATAGTTTTTTTTTAAAAACTTATATGCTTATTATTCATTTTCTTTCTCAAACTGGCCATATCAGAAATAGCTTTGTTTTGTAAACCATGCCATACGTAACGACACTTGAAGGGTTTTGTTTTGTTGCCAAAATAATGTCCATGCATACATAATGGAATTAGCCATATGCATCACTAAAAATCCAACAACCACATTATTTAAGTAACCAATTGTTTGTAGGTGAAAATGGTTTTGCTGATTTCGGTAATTGCGGGTGTGCAGCTGAGAAATAATTTAAACCCTAAACAATGTACTGCAAGGGAGTACTTTAGATTCGAGAGATCAATTTGTACAAGTCCGGCCTAAACCAAGAAATGGCCGTTCCAGACTTGCTTGGTCACAAAGTGGAGGAGAATGGGTTGGTTTTGGGGAGGGAAGCAAGGAAAGTGATGAGACCAGAATAGTTAATTCTGGAAGAGTAGTTGGGTTACTACGACTTGTTATCGAGAAAAGTGAGAGAGCTAACAAGGTGAGCTAGCAAGTAAGTATTTCGAGTGTTGTATCTCCGTATGAACTTGTTGTTCAATGGAAATAGGTAAGACCTATTTATATAAGTCGAGTAAAAACGTACCACTGGTCTCATTAAGGAGTGGGGAAGTAAATGGGAGGAGGTGATAATAGTATGCATGGAATTGATGTTTCCATAAAGTGGTTAACGATGAAACTCGGTTTTCATGAAACTGCTAACGTTATGGAATTGATGTCCCATAAAGTTGTTAATGCATGTGCTTTATGTCCCATGAACGTTTCACACATAACTTCCCGTATTTACTAACCGCCTCACCCTTATGACACTTCCTTATGATGAGGCGTAGTGTACGCCGCACGCCGTAAACCGCCAAACCAATACCCAAAGAGGATCCCCAGTTTTTGTTGATGTCTCGAATGTTTTGGAAAACATGTAGCGTTGTTGTGGCTTGGCAAGTCAAGCTCGGGAAACTTGCCATCTGGTGACCTTCGGACGGTCGAGATTTTGCATCTTGAGAGGAGGAGCAACCGTTGCTCGTTGCACGCCGCCGTTTTGGTAGACGCGTAGTGAGGGCCAACGTGGTGGCGCGACTTAGGTTGGCATGCCGTTGGCATGGCAAGGTTTGGCGTGGCCAAACTTAGGTTTCGGGCCAAAGGTTACCATGTGTCGTCCAGGTAACCTTGGATGGCTAGGATTTGCTCATGGGGTTTTAAGGAAACCGTTAATTGTTGCATGCCTTCGTTTTGGTATTGTGGCAGCGTAGTGAGGGCCAACGTGGTGGCGCGGCTAGGTTGGCATGCCGTTGGCATGGCAAGGTTTGGCGTGACCAAACTTAGGTTTTCGGGCCAAAGGTTACCATGTGTCGTCCGGTAACCTTGGATGGCTAGGGATTTACTCCGGGGTTTGAAGGCAACCGTTGATTGTTGCACGCCTTCGTTTTGGTGGCCGCGTAGGGAAGGACAACGGGGTGGCTGATTAGGGTGTGGTTAGGCTTGGCATGTGGGGCTAAGGGTTTGCCTTGGGCGTGGCTAGCTTTGGCTAGGTGCGACTTTGGCTTGGCATGTGGGGCCAAGGGTTTGCCATGGGCGTATGGCATGCATGGCTAGGGCCAAGGCAAGGGCGTTTGGCTTGGCATGATGTGACTAACATGGCTAGGGCCAAGGCAAAGTGCGTTTGGCATGGTGCGGCTAGCATGGCTAGGTTTGGTTTGGCTTGGCATGTAGGGCCAAGGTTTGCCATGGGCGTATGGCATGTCTAGGGCCAAGGCAAGGGCGTTTTGGCTGGCATGATGTGACTAGCATGGCTAGGGCAAAGGCAAAGTGCGTTTGGCATGGCGCGGCTACCAGCTAGGTTTGGTTTTGGCTTGGCATGTGGGGCGAGGTTTTCCATAGGGCGTGGCTAGCTTTGGCTAGGTGCGGTTTGGCTTAGCATGTGGGGCGGGTTTGGCCATAGGCGCATGGCGTGGCTAGCTTGGCTAGGTGCGGATTTGGCAAGGCATGTGGGGCCAAGGGTTTGCCATAGGCGCATGGCGTGGCTAGCTTGGGCTAGGTGCAGTTTTGGCTTGGCATGTGGGGCCAAGGGTTTGCCATAGGCGCATGGCGTGGCTAGCTTGGGCTAGGTGCGGTTTTGGCTTGGCATGTGGGGCCAAGGGTTTGCCATAGGCGCATGGCGTGACTAGCTTGGGCTAGGTGCGTGACCAAGCTAGGGTTTTGGGGCAAAGGTCGTTTGGTTACCTTAGATGGGATTTGCCGAGATTGAAGGGCAAACCGTTGATTGTTGCATGCCTTCGTTTTGATAGCCGCGTAGTGAAGGCGTATGGTGGCGTGGCATGGGGCCATGGCGAGGTGCGTTTGGTATGGTGTGGTGGGATGGCATGATTTGCCATGGCAGCATGCGGAGGTGTGGCTAGCATGGTTGGCATGTTTTGGCGCGGTCGGTGTGTCGGTGGGCATTGATTTGCCATTGGCACAGAGGTGCGGCTAGCATGGTTGGCATGCTTTGGCGCGGTCGGTGTGGCTGGCATGATTTTCCATTGGCACAGAGGTGCGGCTAGCATGGTTGGCATGCTTTGGCGTGGTCGGTGTGGATGGCATGATTTGCCATTGGCACAGAGGTGCGCTAGCATGGTTGGCATGCTTTAGCGCGGTCGGTGTGGCTGGCATGATTTGCCATTGGCACAGAGGTGCGGCTAGCATGGTTGGCATGCTTTGGCGCGGTCGGTGTGGCTGGCATGATTTGCCATTGGCAGAGAGGTGCGGCTAGCATGGTTGGCATACTTTGGCGCGGTCGGTGTGGCTGGCATGATTTGCCATTGGCACTGAGAGGTGCGGCTAGCATGGTTGGCATGATTTGGCGCGGTCGGTGTGGCTGGCATGATTTGCCATTAGCACACGTGGGAATTAGGGTTTGGCTTGTCATAACCCTAATTTGAAAAAGATACCCCGGTAATTATTTAGGGACACATTAAAGGTTTGGTAAATGTGCCTAGTAAATGCTTGTTACTTTAAATGTTGTGACATCACTGTGTCTGCTAGGGTTTAGTGTTTTACGATTTTAACCCTAAGCTAAAAACCATCATCAACATTAAGTCCCCGCTTAGCTCGGGCAGGTGCCTTGTTGCGAGGTAAGCATATGATGGTGACAAGACAAGGATGGAATCGAGGTGTAAATCATTGCAAAGATGGTCGGGAGGATCCGACTAACCTTTTTGAGTGTAAAGAGAGTTTTGGCTTCCGTGTTGGCGGCCCCTGCGTAAGTTGGACTTGGGAATGCGAGACCAGGTGGAGTGGTGAGATGAAAGTTACTGGCTTGGTTTGGTCGTACATCTCCAAGGCAAAGGGGGCGCGGTCTTGGAAGGCGACACAAGTGGACGGCTTGGCTCGAGGGGCCAAGAGGTGGCGTGGTCTTGGTAGGGTAAACGCGCGTGGATGATAGGGTCGCGATAGTGGAGCGAGCGCTTGGCATAGTGTGGCCTTGGCAAGACGAGACGCACACGGACGGCCAGGGCGTGGTGGGGCCGCGGCAATGTAGCGAATTGCTTGGTGGGGGCGCGCAATGGCATGGTGGGACGTGCAAGGGCGGCTAGGCGTGGTGGGGCCGCGGTGATGGAGCGAGGGCTTGGGCCGGGGCCGTGGGCAAGGTATGGCATACATGGGTGGTGGGGCCGCGGTATGGCGTGAGTGGTCTTGGACGTAGAAATTGGTCTTTGGACTGGTTTCCTCTTTTCCTTCCTTGGCTCAAAATTGGAGATCCTCTCCTTGTTCAAACTCCCAAGTATCACACCTATAAAAGGATTGCCGGCCTCTCCCTTTGATTCACGTCTTCATTATTCTCTCTTCTTCTTTTTTTTTTGGGTTCGCTTGGTAGCGGTGGAAGCGGACGAGCGGATTAGGTAACGTCTTCCAATACTTCTTCTTTGTCTTGCTTCCCTTTTGTTTTCTAATGTTGGTGAAAACCCTAGTTGTAGGCGTACCTTTTTATGACCTTGTAGAACATGTTGGTGTGAATCCTAGCCACAGGTATGTCTTGCACGCGCTCAAAGTAGTACTTAGGCATGAATACCATAGTAATGTTGACCGCCTCAACTCGTTGTGTAAGGTAAGCACGCGATAGTAATTTTCCATCCCTTTCCCACGAAAACCTAGTTTTAGGGTTTACTCCTTGTTTTGGTGTGGTCGTGGGCATGGTTCCCTGGTGGGTCACTCCTCCTCGGTTGGACAAGAATTCTATCTTGCAGGTACGGCCTTGGAACAAACGGCTTGCGTCTTGGGTGAAGATAATTTTCGTGCGCTTCCAGTAATAATCTCTCTTCGTATTGTTTCGTTGTAGTTACTTGGAAAGCAAGTACTTGTGAGAGAATCTTTATGATGACGTCGCTTGAGAAAAATTCGCCATCTTAGAAGGATATTGGTAACTCAAGCCCAAACGTGGTTGATGAATTCTTCACGATAGTCTCTCGCCGGGAGAAGTCCACTTAAGCACGCGCCACCGCTCGACCGGTTCGGAGAGTGGGGGAGGGGATCGATCGGTTCCTCCCGGAAATGTAATATGGTTTTGCCTTCGAGAGGAAAGAGTATTAGCCTCTCTTATTGATTTCAAAATCCCGGTGAGTCCATTGCGCTCGTTTGATAAATGGGTGCACTTTATGATAAGTCAAGAGTGCGTAAGAGCTAATTTGACCAAGGCGCAAATCATTGATCTTTATCGCAGCCTCGCATCACTTCAAATTAGGAAAGACATCCGGAAGTTGAGCGAAGTCTTCGGCTCGATACCATTTGTAATGACCGTCCCTCCACCGTCTTGTCCCCACTTAGCCCGCTGCGGATATCCGGCGGTGTGGGGTTTCAACGGGCATCGTTGCGGGTAATCGAAACTTCCCGGATGGTCACCCATCCTGGATTACTCCCGCCCGAGCACGCTTAACCGCAGATTTTACGCCAACTCTACAGAACCAATTGTCTGAAAAGGCCTCGGTGTTAGGAAAGGACAAATCATTACTTATATTCCATTCTGGCCAACCACCGCCGAATATCGGGGGTATTACACCATATCCTTAGAAAGTGTGGCTATCCTCACCGAATCTTCCCATGACAGGAAAACTTAAAACCAAGCTGTCGATGATGAGGAAAAAAATACGTCATCACAGGTTGCGAAGTCGAAAGGGTTTGTCCGAAAAGGAGAAACGAGACGAAATGTTTCTATGCTCGGTGGATGTCTCAATGGTTTCCCGATGAGTGGCACGGATCGAAGAATAGTACACTCCACGTCGCGGCATTCTTGGCTCTGGTTATCCGGGATATTTTCGACGATGGCTATGGTAAGAAGGAGATAAGGCTGGAACTCATCAATTTTGCTATAAGATTGGCGAAAGGAGTCGTTCTCCCCATTGGCGGCTTGTTTCTCTTGTTCTCTGTACACACACTTGGATCATTTGGCTATGGACATGCGTGCTTCAAACGGTTACATGAAAGTGGATTCGTATGTTCATGTTGCTTTTCTCCAAGCGTGGCTATGGGAGCATTTTGAAAGATATGCTCTAAACCGTTGGTTTCACTTCCCGCTTCTTGGGGTAAAGGGAATACTTATTTGGTGAATAGGCGCCCAAGAGCTGGCTCAAACCTGGCTGATTTCCTTGATAACTCGTGCGCCGCTAATTTTTAGTCCATGGGCCCAGTGTGTAGCTCCATAGCCCGAGTTAATACTTTTGCTACTCGCTCCAAACATGTCTTTTCTTTACGATGGAGGGAATGCGGGCGTCGGTGAGATTGTATTCATGCGAAGTTGCACGTCGGCTATATCGTCTTTCTTTCGAGATCGTGTCGGGCGAGTCTCTTATAATATTGAGCGAGCAGCTCGGCATATGGGTTTCGACCAAGGGGTCCCTCTCGTTCGTCAGCTGGAAGCTCCGGAGGGTCCATTATCGGACGTTCTTGATGCTAGTGTTCTTGGCAAGGCGAAGTCTCCCTTTCTTGCTTTCGGAACGAAATCCGTCGACTACCTCCAAGTATAACGCATTTTGAGAGTGAATTCCTCGTCATCCGAGGAATTTGTGAAAGCCGTAGTGGAGAACACTCGTGGTAGGCCTTCCGTAGAGATTTTAGCAAAACATCCGTTGTTGAGGATACTTCTTTAACCAAAAGTAAATCCGTCGATGCGGGCGTGGGCCAGGTCCCCAAGTGAAGGAGCGAAGGTCTAAGAATCGTGCGGGCGGTTTCCGTCCGATTCCACGGCTCTACGGCTTTTAGTTCATCAACATGAGGTACGTATGATTTCTTTCTTTACTTCAGCTGGATTACATATATCCTTGTTTCCTTTACGAGAACGTGTCCTTGTATCTCGTCCCGGGGTTTTGGTTGACACGAGAACTCCTTTGCCAAACTTGCAAAGTAGTCAGAAAGCATCGTTTTTGAGACGGAGGGTGGGGTGTGAGCTCATCCATGGTGATGGGGATTCTCAAAAGGATGAAAGTCAGTCCCAACTGATGGCAAGAGTAGTTCTTCCGATGTGATCTTTGAATCTTCGTCTAGTCGATCTGGCCAAGAATCGGTGAGTCCCCTCCATGTTTTTCTTCTTTCCCCTTTTTTCTTTCTTTGCAGTAAACCGAATTTTTGATTTTTAGGAGGAAACCGTTCTTGGGGATGATCTTGAAGTGGAAGACCACCGGAGTAAAGACATAGCGTACTTTCCCTTGCTGGAAGCTGTGCCCATTACTAACGACTTGGACATGGAGATTCATCGTCCAGGGGCGCCTGCCGTGACTTCAGTGGAGGAGAGCACTTCGGGAGGTGAAATCGTAGTTAGGGATCTCTGCCAGATTCTTGATTCGATTCAGAGTGCCACCTTCAATCCTCCGTATCCGGCCCCTTTCCGGTCATGTGTTGATTGGTGGATTTAGCGTGCCCGACTAAACATGCGACATTGTACACCAAGATTTGGGAAAGTTATGGTCACATTGCCACGACTAAAAGATCACTATTCGACATGTGTTGCTCAGCGTGTGGAGGAAGCCTTGTCTTCGATTGATGAGATGTGCAACGTGAATGGTCATACAATTTCCGAGGATGTAATCTCGGTGGGAAGTTCCATCGTGGCATGTCGTGGGCTTTGAATTCAACGTTCCTTGGTTCGTTGAAGGTCTCTCGATGTTGAAAGGTCGTTGGCAGGTAGCGGTTGAAGGTCCTTCCGAGACATGATGAAGAAGCAAGAATCGGAATTCAAGAAGTTGTGCGGGAAGCTGAAACTTAAGAGGGCGGCTCTCCAAAGCACGAGGGAGGCCTTTGCCAAAAGGAGCAAGCCGCTGTTGGAAAACTTCCCTTGAATATATATTTGTCTTCTGGACCTCTTATCTTTAGGGTTTTTTTTTTTTTTGAAAGGGCAAATGAGACGCTTTGGTTTTGGTTTTTGATTTTTCTGATTTTCTCGGGTTAATAGATGAATGCTACCTTGACGGTTTTGGATTATATATTTTTTTTTGAATGAAATGTTTAGAATTGAATTGTCTTTGGCTATGAATGAAAGTGACGCAGACATCCCAGGAAAACCATGGAACCGTGTGTTGGTAGATGACATGGGATGAAACATGGCTATAGGTTTTATTAGAACTTGGAAAAGCAAACCACGTATTTTTGTCTAGATATAAGACTTTCGGTTTCTCAAGTCTTCCGATGAGAATAAACTTTTGGTGTAGGACCAAGTTTTTCTCGAGAAACATGGTCATGGAAGTCCCGGTCTTCCGAGTCGTTCTTGAGTTGTCCGATAAGCTGCCTTAGTTAAACCTCAGGCGGATCGTTTTGCTTCCGGCCTCGAGAAGTCCGGTCATCCCTTGTCGTGTCATGGTGATAATCCGGGCCAATCGAGTAATTGAGTCGGAGTGGATCGCCTTCCTCTACCATCTTGACGTGCGGGTGAGAAGAATGAGATCGCTGGTTAAAATTGACATTGTAACCGAAAGATCGAACCTCCCATTGTGGTCACCAATTGTTTGTAGGTGAAAATGGTTTCGCCATGGATTTCGCAAGTCGATAGGTGTCTAAAACACCTAATATTATATCTAGTATTTATGCTTTCTTTGCTATTTTCCTTGGGAATTGCATCTCTTATGTGTGTTTTGAGTTTATCAGGTGCAATGGAGTCATTCAGAACAAAAGAAGGAGAAATCATTCATATGGAGCGTTAAAGGCAAAAAGATCAATTCACTAGCGAGTAGTACTTGGAACCAGACTAAGGCACGCGGAGAGGAGGCAAACATTATTGGGAGCCGAGCCTGGCCTGCGATAGGAGATGACCACCACAGCTTAGTCTAGAGAAGCATGGGCAAAGAACCTTGGTGGCCCTTAATAATGAGTGGGTGTTTATAGTCATTTTTGGGTACCCTTTATCCACTTTATTTGGGTGGTTATATCCCCTTCATTTCCTACACATGACCTAAGAATCGGAGAAATCATTTTCTCTTTTCCCATCTTCATTGTACGGAGAAGCCATGGTGGCTCCATTAGAAAGAAAAGAAATAAACGGCAACTCTTCTGCTGAAATTGAGAAATCGGATCGAAATCGAAAGAAATGAAACGAGATCTTTCTTTGGTGTTTAACGGGGGTTTGCAATTGGAATTCGAGATGATTTTATTGGTGATTACGGTGAAGAAAGAAAGGGGATCTACATCGTGGATTGAAACTCGATAGTTGAAGACGTTGCGACTAGTTCGAGAGAAGATTTGGAGTTGAAGAAATCACGATCTTTGTGATGGAAATCGAAGTGGGGTTTTGAATTAGTCTTGCTTTGTTGATCTTTAGGGTTTCATGGAGATGAAGATTCGATAGTTGATTCAAAGTTTAAAAGACTAATGGTGGATGAATTACAAAGGGGTTAAACTTCAGATTGAGTTTGGATTGATAATTGAAGATGATAAGTTGAAAGCTATTTTGCCATTGTTGCTTGATATCAATTGAAGATGATGGAAGAGTTTATGTTGAAGATATTGGTCGAGTAACGGTGGGTTTGAGGTGAATTTTGTATCACGAAGAAATGGCATTTGCGGGTGATAAGCCTGTGACTTAGTGTGCATCGAGTTGATATTGCGGGTTTTGGTTAGCTTTGAGCTTATGACGGAAGAAGGTTGGTGCTATGAATGCTTGATCTTTGGCTTTGAATTGGAGCTCAAGCCAGAAGCCGAGGATGGAGCTAAGGAGATAAAATTTAGTTGAACCGAGAGATGAGATGGAGAATCTTTGCTATGTGATGAGAATAAGTAATGAAGCTAGAAAGTAATGTTGCAGGGATGGTGGCAGCTGAAACAAGGGAATGTGTTGGCTAGTGTTGGCTAGTGTTGGTCTGTGTGTGCTATGTGGTTCAAGAATGAGATTGCAGGCAAAGGAGCTGAAAATGAACAGCAAGAAGCTTGGATCTTGTTGCATTTGAAGTTCGGGTGTTGTATGCTTGGTGGTTTCTTGACCTATTGGTTTGCGGTGCAAGTAGTGGTTCCTTCGGGAGGTGCAATTGGTTGCAATTTGTTGGCACGAGTTACAATGCCCGAGCTATTGGGGTTGTTAGATATTGGAGTGAAAGGGGTGTGTGATGGATCTTTGGAGTTTATCGAGGTATTAGTGCGGGATATGGATTTATGGGTTGAAATTTGAATTGAAATGGATGAAGACTCGGTGGAGAGGGTCATGGTGGTTATGAGTGAAACTAGCGGGTGGTAATTTGGTGAATGGCGGTGAATGCATCTCTCGAAGTGCGGAGTTGTATTTGAATGTGCAATGAAGTACGGGGATGAAAAAGTGGTAATGGTGGAGCAATGGGGTGGTGATTATGGAGAAGAAGCAATTTGCTTGGTGGTATGTTGTTGCGGTTGCAAGATGGAAGCAGAGATGGTGGTACTTGTGTTCTGTGAAATGTTTGCGGAAATGAAATAGAAGGCATGGTGCATCTGGAGTTAGTGGTGATTGAATTATGGATTTGGTGAAGGGTGTAGGAAGAATAATGCGAGGGCAGTTGTAGTTGGAATTTGGTGTTGCGGTGTGGAGAGTAACGAGGGAATCGAGAGTGCGAGTGTAGATCGGATGGAGAGAGTGCATTGCAGTGATGGCGTGCGGTTCGGGGAGAATAATGCGGCTGTAGTTGGAGCTTGAAATTGCGGGGAAGTTCTATTGCGGTCTGTGGATGAATTGGTTGTATTTGGAAGTGGAGAAGTTCTGACGAGGGAAGAGGCCATCATGTTTGGATATGCACAAGGATGGTGCATCACAACTACAGCCTCCAAGACTTGGCCTTGCAACTCATTGATCGACGAGAGATATTTGTTGTGATCGACTTTCGATTGACTCGGTGATTGACCGAGTTCACTCGATTGACTAGACGAGTTGACTCAATGACCTGGCCGATTCGGACCGTTGACCCGGTGGTGGGCGGACTTTGCAGTCACGGAACCGATTTCAGCCACTTCTCCGGCCGATTTCCGGCCACAATACCAATTTTCCGGTGACGACTTTTTGGACATATTTTCTACACGGGTTCTCTCTCTTATGGGCTTGGTGGATTTTCATCTAATGGACTTTGAAGACTTGACCTAATTTTGGAAGGAAGGAAAAGCTATAAAAGAAGAATTCTACAACTTTTGAATATATACATCTTATTCTTGGAACTTGGAGAGCCGCTTTTGTTTACGCAACTAGGGTTTGCTTTTGTTCATCTTCTTCTTTATTCAACTTATATTTTTGTGATGAACTCCATAGCTATGAGTAGCTAAATTCTATATTATTGGTTAAGGATGTAGTCCTATTTCTAAAACTTGTGTTTGCTTTATGTATTAGTTTTCTCTCTTGATTATCGTTCAATTCTCTCTTGTTTTTATGATCACATGATTGAAGTATTGTGATAGGATTATGATGTTTGATTAGTTAAGTGGCCAATTAATTGAACTTGCATCTTAGTCCATAGCTATTTTAGGGTTTTTCATCGAGCGATAACCTTGAATACAAGTAGCATGATATGTTTACGGTTTGTAGTGATACACTCTCGTAATCATATGTAGAGTTTGACCATTATCCAGAATTGTTATGTGCAACGCATGACAATTGCATTGATTAACCTATTTACGAAACTTAATGCTCCCAGGAATTGAACTTGATTAGCGCAAGGCGTTAGGTTATTCTTTAGGTAGAATTCACATACGCAGCTCTAATGTGTGTGTTGATGAACTTAGGAAATTAATAGATTATCTTGCTCTCTCGATTCTCTAGGCTTTTGATAACACAAGAGATTAAATCGTAATTCTAATTATATATGCAAGCACATGTCTAAGATTGAAGATGAATTCCTTGACCAATATCTTTCTCCATTGATTACTTTCTACAATTTACTTTGTTTTAATTTACTTTTATTGCTTACATAAAATAAGAAATCCCCCAATTGGTTACTTTAAGAAATTGATTACGAAATAACTACAATCGCCTCTCTGTGGATACGAACTCTTTCTTATCATATACTTTAGGAAAGTGAAATTATTTTTGGCCATCAAACGATCAAATTTTGGCGCCGTTTGGGAGAGGCACACGGCTAGTTATTAAGTTTTTAGTTTCTTTTTACAATTTTGCTTTTATCTTTGCTTTTTGTTTCTTGTCTTGTTTCTCACTTGTTTGCGAGAATTGTTTTCAGTACCTAATCTACGGCTTCTAAGGTTGGAATTATCCAAGGTGCGGGATAGCTACTCGAAAAGGCACAATACTCCAACCAAGTCAAACACAACGGACGACACGAGTTGGAAGTAGGAGAAGAGATTTTCCAACAACAAGAAGAAAAAAAAGAGGTTCCATTCGTAGACGAACCACAAGTTGAAGAAGAAGAAGCAATGGGTGATGCAAATCGTTCACTCAAGGAGTTGGCTTCTCATAGGCTTGATACACAACGGGGGTGTATTCAAGCGGACTCTACTTTTGAGATAAAGCCGGGGTTGCTTAGAGAATTACCAAAATTCCATGGCATGGTGAATGAAGACCCAAACAAACATCTTATGGACTTCCACACCATTGTCACGGCCATGCTTCCGGCGGATGTTGCGGCGGATGGTGCAATGTTGAAAGTTTTCCGTTTCTCTTTAATGGATAGTGCTAAGGATTGGTTGTACTATTTACCTCCGGAAGTGTCACAACATGGAATGGGTTGAAGAAACTCTTTTTGGAGAGATATTTTCCTGCATCAAAGGCTACTCAAATTCGCAAGGAGATTTGTGGGATGAAGCAAAATGTGGGAGAATCCTTATATGAATGTTTAGGAACGATACAAGAGATTGGTGGCAAGCTGTCCTCACCACCAATTCAGTGACGCTATGATCATCAATATTTCTATGAAGGACTCCAATCAAGTGATAGGAATCTCATCGATGCTGCGGGTGGTGGTGCATTAGTGAACAAGACGGTGGCACAAGCTAGAGAGTTGATTGAAAACATGGCAGCGAACTCACAACAATTCTTGAGTCGTGGTTCGGATGTGATTCTAAGAAGGGTGAATGAGGTGAGCGAGGTTGAGGAACCGTCAACAAATGGGTAACATGAACGCAATGCTTCAACAAGTTGCGGCCGCGGTGATACCAAGTTCCTCTCAAGCTTATGAAGGCAGAGCAAGCTAATGCGATCTTTCCAAATCAACAAAGACGGTATGATCCCTATTCCAACACTTACAATCCGGGATGGAGAGATCACCCCAATTTTAGCTATGCCAATAAGCAAGGAGCGATTCAACAATCTAGTTTCAACAACCCGAGTGGATTTCAACCTCAACAACAACAATTCCAGTGAGGCAACAATTTCAACAACAACAACAACCTCAAACTATGGGGTCCAATATGGAAGAGTTGCTGAAATCTTTTATGCAAAAGAACGGAGAGTACGGTTAAGGATTTGCAAACTCAAGTTGGTTCTATGGCTATGGAGTTGAATCAATTGAAGGCACAAAATGGTGGAAACTCCCTTCTCAACCTATCAACCAAAAAGAGGGTGTTAATGCAATTACGTTGAGAAGTGGTACACAACTTGTGCAACCGAAGTTCTTGATTCGGGCATGGTGGAAACACCAAAGGAACTGTTTTGGAGGAGAAAATCGAGGATTCTCCCCAAACTTAAGAGGTACCTATTTCTAACTCTAAAACTCCGGTTTCTACTTATGTTCCTCCTTTACCTTTCCCTCGCAGATTTGCAAATTCAAGAAGGCGGAACTAGAAAAGGAGATTTTAGACATTCTTAAGAAGATCCATGTGAACATACCACTCATAGATGCAATCAAGCAAGTTCCAAAGTATGCAAAGGTGTTGAAGGACTTGTGTACCAATAAGCAAAGGCTCAAAGGTAATGAAGTGCTTAGTGTGGGGAGAATGCTTCGGCAATCTTACAACACAAACTCCCACTTAAGTGTAAGGACCTCGGTAGCTTTGACATTCAGTCACAATTGGTAACACCACATTTAATAAAGCTATGTTGGACTTAGGTGCATCCGTTAATGTCATGCCTGCGTCTATGTATAATTCACTTGATCTTGGTCCTCTTAAAAAGTGCGGAATTGTGTTGCAATTAGCCGATCGTTCTAATGTCTACCCAATGGGTATTGTTGAGGATGTTCTTGTGCGGGTTAATCAACTTGTATTTCGGCTGACTTTTGCGTGTTAGAGATGGATGAAGGTTCACGGACTCGTCTCTTCCATTGCTACTTGGCGTCCCTTCATGAAAGCGGCGAAAACCATTATTGATGTTGACAAGGGAACGCTAACTATGGAGTTTGATGGAGAAATAATACGTTTCAACATTTTCGAGACGATGAGATATCTAGTGATGTCCACTCTTGTTTCTCCATTGATGTGATGGACACATTGGCGCAACAAATGTTTGAGTTGAATGGTGTTGATACTTTGGAAACCGTGCTCACTACACCTATTGATAACGGTTTGGAGTATAGTGATGAGATTAAAGAAACCATTGGTTCTCTTGACTCATTACGGAAAAATCAGCAATTAAGAATATTTCATATGCTTCTTTACCTTGCAATAATGAAAAACTTGTGCCATCTATTGTTAAATCTCCAAGTTTAGAATTGAAACCTCTTCCAAGTCACTTAAAGTACTTGTACTTGGGTGACAATGAAAGATTTACCCGTGATTGTTTCTAACGAGCTTAATGAATTACAGGGGAGCAAAAACTTCTAAGGGTGCTAAGGAAGTACAAGACGGCCATAGGATGGACAATTGCCGATATCAAAGGTATAAGCCACTGCCGTTTGTATGCATAAGATTCGTGTGGAGGATGATACAAAGCCTACAAGGGAAGCGCAACGTCGTTTGAATCCTCCCATGATGGAAGTTGTGAAAAAGGAGATACTCAAGCTTTTGGACGTGGGTGTTATCTACCCCATATCCGATAGCAAGTGGGTAAGCCGGTACAAGTGGTACCAAAGAAATCAGGTGTGACGGTGGTGGAGAATGATAAGAATGAACTTGTCCCAACTCGTGTGCAAACTAGGTTGGAGGTTTGTATTGATTATAGAAAATTGAATGCCACTACTAGAAAAGATCACTTTCCATTACCTTTTATTGATCAAATGCTTGAACGTTTATTTGGACACTCTTACTATTGCTTTCTTGATGGCTATTCGGGTTATAATCAGTTGTGATAGCAGGAGGACAAGAGAAAACCACTTTCACTTGTCCTTTCGGTACTTTTGCTTATAGAAGGATGCCTTTTGGCTTGTGCAATGCTCGGCTACCTTTCAAAGGTGTATGGTAAGTATCTTTTCGGAATATGTTGAAAACATAATCGAAGTGTTCATGGATGACTTTAGTGTCTTTGGTGATTCATTTGACCTTTGCTTGAACAATTTGTCTCTAATCCTTGAACGATGTGTTGAAACAAATCTTGTGCTAAATTGGGAGAAGTGCCATTTCATGGTAACTCATGGCATAGTTTTAGGCCATATAATATCTTCTAAAGGCTTGGAAGTCGATAAATCTAAGATAGACCTTATTAGTGCTCTAACCCCTCCCACTACGGTGGGGAGATACGTTCTTTTCTTGGTCATGCGAGGTTTTATCGTAGATTCATCAAGGACTTTTCCAAGATAGCATCACCACTTTGTAACTTATTGCAAAAAGATGTGGTTTTTGACTTTGATGAAAAGTGTGTGGCGGCATTCAATCGTTTGAAAGAACTTTTGATTTCAGCCCCTATCATCCACCGGATTGGAGCAAGCCTTTTGAGCTCATGTGTGATGCTAGTGATTATGCGGTTGGTGCGGTGCTTGGGCAGCGTGTGGGAAGATACCTCATGCCATTTATTATGCTTCTAGAACGTTAAATGAGGCCCAACAAAACTACACAACCACTGAAAAAGAGTTATTAGCCATTGTTTTTGCTTTAGAAAAGTTTCGCTCTTATCTAATTGGTACAAAAGTTGTTGTCTTTTACGATCATGCAACACTTAGATACTTGCTTACAAAGAAAGAGGCGAAACCGAGGCTCATACGATGGATTTTACTCTTGCAAGAGTTTGATATTGAAATCAAAGACAAGAAAGGAATTGAGAACACCGTTGCGGATCACTTGAGCCGTCTTGCTGTGGACAAAGGAGACTATCCCGTTGCGTGAAAGTTTCAGGATGAGCAACTATTCTCAGTGCCTTTGGAGAACCATGGTGTTTGATATTGTTAATTACTTAGTGTCTAAACAAATCCCAAAGAACTTGTCTCGTCTTTGAGAGGGACAAACTTAAGAAGTTAGGAAACCAATACATATGGGATGATCCATACTTATGGAAACATTGTAGTGACCAAGTAATACGTAGGTGTGTTCGAAGTTGAATTTAATTCTATCTTGTCTTTTTGCCACTCATATGCTTGTGGAGGACACTTTGGGAGTAAAGAGAACCGCTCTCAAGGTACTAGAATGTGGTTTCTTTTGGCCAACTTTGTTTAAGGATGCACATGCATTTTGTATCACATGTGATAGGTGCCAAAGAACAGGCAATCTAGGTGCTCGAAATCAAATGCCGCAAACTATTATTCAATTTGTGGAGGTTTTGATGTATGGGGAATTGATTTTATGGGCCCTTTTGTCAATTCTAGTGGGAATTATTATATCTTGCTTGATGTGGATTATGTCTCGAAATGGGTGGAAGCTAAGGCCACCCCAACTAATGATTCTAAAGTTGTTTGATTTTGTGCAAGCTAATATATTTGCAGGTTTGGAATTCCAAGGGCTATAATTAGCGATGGAGGTTCACACTTCAAAAACAGGTTCTTGCAAAGCTTGTTAAGGAAGTACAATGTGTCGCATAGGATTGCAACTCCCTACCATCCCACAAACAAATGGACAAGCTAGAAGTTTCCAACCGAGAGGTGAAATCCATTCTTGAAAAGACGGTGAATCCAACAAGGAAAGATTGGAGTTCGCGACTTAATGATGCTTTGTGGGCGTATAGAACCGCATATAAAACACCTATTGGGATGTCTCCTTTTAGGCTTGTTTATGGTAAACCTTGTCACTTACCGTTGAAATTGAGCATAAGGCGTTTTGGGCTATTAAGCAATGCAACATGGAGTTGGATGGTCTTTGGAAAGCAAAGAAAGTTACAACTTCAAGAGTTAGAGGAGATTCGCAATGATGCATTTGAAAGCTCACGAATTTACAAGGAAAAGACAAAGGCTTTTCATGATAATATGATTACAAAGAAACAATTTTGCATTGGGCGAGAAAGTGCTTTTGTTTAATTCTCGTTTGCAATTATTTCGGGTAAATTAAGGTCACGTTGGATTGGACCTTTTATTGTGACTAATGTGTTTTCTCATGGTGCGGTGGAAATTCGTAGTTTAGCTACGGGTAATGAACTTAAAGTGAATGGGCATAGGTTGAAACCATATTATGAGAACTTCTCTTCGGATGTCATGGAAGGAGTTAATCTTGTGGAAGTACTCCCTGCGGAGGAGTCGTAGGAAGCAAGGAGATAGTGGGTGACGACTTTAAACCAAAGCGCTAAATGGGAGGCAACCCATCGGTTTTGTATCTCTTATCTTTTCTTTTCTTTTCTTGTCATGTTTTTACTTTTTACGATTTTTGTCACTTTTCCGTTAGGATTTCCACCTTGACTTTCTTTGGACGATTCAATTACATTGAGGACAATGTAAAGTTTAAGTGTGGGGAGTGGTTTGCATTGTAAATTTTTCAAATTTTTCAACTTTTGTGTAAATTAGTGAATAAAAACTCCAACTTATAGTTAGTTTAGAGTCACATAGTATACATGTCGCTAAGATTACATCGAGAATCTCATAATAGTGACTGAACTTAGAGATGATGAGAGAACATGATCGGGTTTCTTAATTGTATGAGAGTTAAAGTTGGATTTAACCATGCCGGTGGAAAATAAGGTGCGGTGAATTCGGTATTAGAGTAGTGATCCCCTATAGTGGAGACTACCCATGTTACATAATGTGAGGCACCAACCTTCAATTCTTTGTACTGTCTAAATTTGTGCTTTTAGAGTGTGTGTCACCGTACGTAAATTCCGGGCAGAATGGTGAGCTGTCCAACTTCCCTACCATAGAAGCACTATTTTGATCTCTTGAGTGCTATTTTTATCAACCATGTTGGTGACATCGAATTGCTAACTTACATACCACTTGTAATCTTGTTATGAGTTAGCACCATCCACCTTATCTCTCTACACCAACAGGTCCATAGAAACACCATCATCATCAACAAGAGGAGCATCACAAATTTGAAGGAAAGTTGAAGACGTTCAAGGTTTACAAGCAACAATACGAGAAATGGGCAGATTTGATTTGAGTAAAGCAACAAGACAAGAGAGCGAGAATTTTTATAAGTTGAAGACTATTGTACAAGAGCGAAGTTTATAAAGATGAGAGTTCGAGAAATTTATGATATCAAGACATACAAGTTGTGAAGAATCAAGTGGTAAAGTACTTACACCATGGCCTTTGTATTTTACGTTTTATTTTATTTTATTTTCTCTTGTCTCAAAAAAAAAAAAAAAAAAAAAAAAAAAAATAAATAAAAAAAAAAAAAAAAAAGACAAGAGAAAAATTTTTAGGTTTGTTAATAGTTTTTATTATTTTGTTTTATTTTTTTTATTTTGTATTTTTTTTTTTTTTTATAAAAAAAAAAAAAAAAAAAAAAAATAAAAAAAAAAAAAAAAAATTGGGTTTGTATAGTTTGTTTTTAGTTTTATATTCTTTCAATAAAGCCAAGGGAAAGAAGGAATATCTATAATGAAGTTTCAGCGACAAGGAATTTGAGGAAAGAATCATATTGTCGAGATTCTACAAAGTTCAAGAGTTATCATCAAAAGTTGAAGACCGAAGACGAAGATGAAGACACAGATAGAAGGCAGAAGAGCGTTTCTATGGATCTTTGTGAGAGTGGTGCTAGCTGCACGCCGAACGGATAACGAGTAAGTAAGCATATTCCCACCTTCGTTAAATGGTTGATTTCCTTTCGAAGAGATCATCGGAAAAATGGGTTTTCAAAATTATAAAAGATGTGGGTTTTCAAAATACTTCGGAGGGTTTTACCTTCTACCATTCAACGTGTCACGGGATTCTCTCTTCATTCCAACCTGGACACATGTGTGACCCATAAAAAGCTGTTTATTATTGAGAGCAATATCATAAAACCCTTTCTTGTGGCGAGTCGAGACTTTTGATCACTCGAACCCGAATTTTTGTCGAGAAGGGATGGTTATTTCTCTCTCAACTTTTAAGAATGAGATTGTGTTCATTTATGTGTCTAACTTCTTATGACTAGTGTGCGAGAATCTCTATGTCTTCTTAGCGCGTTGGATACTATCATTTCGGAGAACTAGTAAGTTGGAAAAATAGGTTTTGTGGGTATATCTCTAGTAAACCCTCACGAGACTATAACTCGTCCACTAGGGACACCTATTGGTTTAAAGGCTTGTTATTTATGCTAAAAGTGGCCAGTAGCCTCGGCGACACGGAGTTGTATGTATTCTTTTGTATTCTTTTATTTGATTTGCTCGAGGACTAGCAAAGTCTAAGTGTGGGGGAATACGATAGGTGTCTAAAACACCTAATATTATATCTAGTATTTATGCTTTCTTTCTTTATTTTCCTTGGGAATTGCATCTCTTATGTGTGTTTTGAGTTTATCGGGTGCAATGGAGTCATTGAACAAAAGAAGGAGAAATCATTCATATGGAGCGTTAAAGGCAAAAGATCAATTCACTAGCGAGTAGTACTTGGAACCGAGACTAAGGCACGCGGAGAGGAGGCAAACATTATTGGGAGCGGAGCCTGGCCTGCGATAGGAGACGACCACCACAGCTTAGTCTAGAGAAGCATGGGCAAAGAACCTTGGTGGCCCTTAATAATGAGTGGGTGCTTATAGTCATTTTTTGGGTACCCTTTATCCACTTTATTTGGGTGGTTATATCCCCTTCATTTCCTACACATGACCTAAGAATCAGAGAAATCATTTTCTCTTTTTCCCATCTTCATTGTACGGAGAAGCCATGGCGGCTCCATTAGAAAAAAAGAAATAACGGCAACTCTTCTTCTTGAAATTGAGAAATCGAGATCGAAATCGAGAAAGAAATGAAACAGAGATCTTGCTTTGGTGTTTAACGGGGTTTGCAATTGGAATTCGAGATGATTTTATTGGTGATTGGTGAAGAAAGAAAGGGGATCTACATCGTGGATTGAAACTCGATAGTTGAAGGCGTTGCGGCTAATTCTGAGAGAAGATTTGGAGTTGAAGAAATCACGATGTTGTGATGGAAATCGAAGTGGGGTTTTGAATTAGTCTTCTTTGTTGATCTTTAGGGTTTCATGGAGATGAAGATTTGATAGTTGATTCAAAGTTTAAAAGACTAATGGTGGATGAATTACAAAGGGGTTAATCAGATTGAGTTTGGATTGATAATTGAAGATGATAAGTTGAAGCTGCGCCATTGTTCTTGATATCAATTGAAGATGATGGAAGAGTTTATGTTGAAGATATTGGTCGAGTAACGGTGGGTTTGAGGTGAATTTGTGTATGGAAGAAATGGCATTTGCGGGTGATAAGCTTTGTGACTTAGTGTGCATCGAGTTGATATTGCGGGTTTTGGATTGCTTTGAGCTTATGACGAAGAAAGGTTACAGTGCTATGAATGCTTGATCTTTGTTTGTGAATTGCGGCTCAAGCCTGAAACCGAGGGGATGGAGCTAAGGAGATAAAATGTAGTTGAACCGAGAGATGAGATGGAAGTCTTGCTATGTGACAAAATAAGTAATTAAGCTAGAAAGTAATGTTGCGGGGATGGTGGCGGTGAAACAAGGGAATGTGTTGGCTAGTGTTGGTGCAGTGTGTGCTATGTGGTTCAATAATGAGATTGTGAGCAAAGAGTGAAAATGAACAGCAAGCATGGATCTTCTTGCATTTGAAGTTGCGAGTGTTGTATGCTTGGTGGTTTCTTGACCTATTGGTTTGCAGTGCAAGTAGTGGTTGCAACTCAGGAGGTGCAATTGGTTGCAGCTGTTGGCCCGAGTTACAATGCCTGAGCTAACCTCCTGTTACATCTTGATATACCAACACCACCACCGGTATGTACTGAAAAGTAATGCACTAACAACACCACCAGTAGCTTCAAAACACCTAACTCTAGCTTCATCAATTTAACCACCACCACCACCATAAACTAATTTAGATAAATGAAACATAAAATTGGAACCTAAATCTCTCTCTCAAACTCCCAAATCTAAATCAAATATGTAACCCAATTTTTTAGTTTTCAAAAATTTCAAAACCTAAACCTAAAAATTGAAGTTTACAGGTTCGGAATCAACAAATCTCGAGCTCAAATCTTTGAATCCGAATCTTTAACTAAAAACCCCACCCAAAATCGAATTTAACTCGAAAATTACTAAATCGAAAATAAAAAATCAAACCAGATCTCCGAAACTGTTTTGAAATCGAACACAAATCATGGATAATGCTGCGATACTAGTGGCGGACGTAACGGAGGTGGTGGTGATGGTTGTGGTGGCGGTGGCGGTGATAGATCTTAGTTTTGGTCGGGAGATGGAGATGATGGTGGTGGGAGCTATGAGCTTTTTTTCTTCTGTTAAACGAAATGAAGAAGAACGAAGTGAGAGAGGCTAAATAAGGAATTATGATTATTATGTTTTTAAAGAAAATTTCAATTATGCCATGAAGGGTATTTGTAAAGTTTGTAAATGGTATTTGTGATAGACCCATGGATAGTAGGGGCATTTATAACATTCCCACATCTTTTTGTTACTCTCAAACATGAAAGTTTAGCCTTTGATTTCTTAAAAAGATCTGCATAGTGAAGACAAATATTTTGGCAACTACGGGACAAGTTTGGTTCTTCTACGGGCAATGTTGATGTTTTTCTCATTCAAGAAGAATTTCTTTTTAAAGCCAATAGTTTATGTATACCACAATGTTCTCTCCGTCTTCATTTGATCCAAGAATTACATGGCAGTGGCCTTGGTGGACATTTTGGACGTGATAAAACCATAGCTTTGGTTGAAGAACGTTATTTCTGGCCTTCTCTTAAAAGGGACATTCAAAAGTACGTACAAAAATGCATGGTTTGCCAGCAATCTAAAGGGAATATTCAAAACAAATGTTTGTATACTCACTTCCATTTCATGATGCTCCTTGGGTGGATATTAACATGGGCTGTGCTTGGTTTACCACGTCTTGCGAGGGAATGATTCTATTATGGTGGTTGTTGATCGTTACTCAAAAGTGGCTCACTTATAGCATGCAAGAAAACAACGGATGCCTCAAATGTTGCTTATTTATTTCAAAAAAGTAGTACGTTTGCATGGAATTCCCAAGACAATCACTTCGATCGAGACACTAAGTTTTGAGCTACTTTTGGAAGTCTTTATGGATGCGTTTGGGAACTAAACTTCAGTATAGTACAACTGCTCACCCTCAAACAGATGGACAAACTGAAGTGGTCAATCGATCTTTAGGCAATCTGATTAGAGCCAAGGTTATTGGAAAGAAAGAGAAGCAATGGGATAATCTCCTTCCAAATATGTAATTTTCTTATAACACTTCAGTCAATCGATCCACAGGTAATAAACCTTTTGAGTTTGTTTATTCTAAAGTTCCTAATCATATTTTGGATTTGGTGGTGCTTCCCAAGCTGCGTAAATCAAATACTAAGGCGGATAACTTTATTGAGAAAGCTTCACTCATACATCAGGAACTAAAGTCAAAGCTTGCAGATTCTAATAACAAGTACAAGGAGGATGCAAATCAACATAGACGACTTAAGACTTTTGATGAAGGAGAATTGGTTATGATTCATCTCAGAAAAGAAAGATTTCCTACTGGTACTTACAACAAGACCAAGATGAAGAAATATGGATCATTCAAGATTTTGAAGAAAATAAGTGGCAATGCATATGTTATTGATCTTCCATCAAATTGGAACATCTCTAATATGTTCAATGTGAAAGAAATATTTACATTTCATGGATAGAATGAAGTTCTTTCTAATCATTAACTCGAGGGCGAGTTGTTTTCAAAAAGGGGGGACTGATGTAGTACATCTTTATCTATATCAACAATGGTTGTTGATCCCTTGCTTCTGTGTCAACTATAATTGTTGATCCTTTGTGAACGTATCAACTATAACAGTTGATCCCATCCGTCTGTTTCAGTTTACTTGCCTTGCAAGGCTTTTTCTTTCCTAGTTTGTTTAGATTTCCTTTTCTTTTTTGTTTAGTCGGTTCTTGATAACCTATTTAAAGGCTTTCCCATTTTGTTTTGAGACACATCTTAATTATCAATATTATTATCAAATTTGATTATCAATCTTACAACCTTAGAATCTTGATCCTAGAATCAGATTTTAACTAAGTTCCTGACGGAACTTAAACTATCTTCACAACCCTAGCAACTAGTTTGTTATCTCTTTATCTGTGCTACACTACTATGCGAGGAAAAATATCCTCAAGACCATTACGAATGGTAACAAGGGGGCATGACCTATATGCGAGGAAACATCTCTAAAGATCATCACGAATGGTAAGGTGCTAGCCACACCATTTCATCTTAAACGAGGATGATGCGAGCAATGCTCAAGATGCCCGATACGGAACATGACCTAGGGCAATGTCATCGACCATAGAAGTTGGATGACGGGGGACTCCCAAGCTACCGAGACGGAAACAATGACCTAGGGTAATGCCATCTCGATCGTGAATCGGATGATGTCTGTACTTCGGGAGGTGCCTGTGGTTGACTCACTTTGGTGAAGTGCGAATCAACTATCGGAGGTATCGCCCTCACTATAGTATGTGCCATGAGCCGGCTATGGGGCAGGTGCCTTCCGATAGAGAAGCACTGTATAAAATCTACGAATATATATCCGATAGGGGCACATAATCGGCATCAAAAGGATCCTTGAAATCCTCGACTTGTATTGTAAGAGGTTATCTGGCCAAATGAGAAGTTGATCACTTCTCGGACTTATATCCCATAACTTGTCCAAGGACGAAAGGGATACCACTATGGTGTGACCCTCGTATAAAATCACACGCATGTGCAACAGTAAAACTGTATCAAGGTTCAATTACAATCATTTCATAATGATTTTAAATTTGATTCATTGCTAATCTATCTTAATTTGATTTTCCATGCAGGTACAAGCTACATGCAGTAGCATCACAAATGATACATTCAGAAAATGGAGTTAGGGGCAAAACCTTGACTTTTGCTTTCAAAAGCTATAAGCTCTTAAGCTTTCAAAAACCAAAGGGGGCAGTGTATACCCTCGATACTTACAAATTGAGGCAATCAGTAAGTCCTCGGGGCAAGACTTCAGATTACGATTCGAAGACATTTTGAGTCCCCCTGAGATATAAGCCTCGACAAAACTCGGAGCACAAAAGAAAGACCTCGGACTACCATCCCAAGGCATCGAATCAATCGTGCAAATTTGCACGATTTAGGCAATCAGTAAGTCCTCGGGGAAAGACTTCGGATTACAATCCAGAAGATATTTTGAGTCCCCACATATATAAGCCTCAGACAAAACTCGGAGCACAAAAGAAAGACCTAGGACTACCATCGAAGGCATATAATCAATCGTGCAAGCGCACGATTTGAGGCAATCGGTAAGTCCTCGGGGCAAGTCTTAGGATTACGATCAGAAGACATTTTGAGTCCCCATAGATATAAGCCTCGATATACCTCGGAGCACATAATAAGACCTCGAGACCACCATCCGAATGTATCTAATCGATCTTACAAGCTGAACGATTTGAGGCTATCGATAAATCCTTGGGGCAAGACCTCGGACTACAATCCAGAAGACGTTTGGCAAGACCCCAGCGGTGATGAATTACTCGCATAAGACTTTCACACCGAGTAAAAAGCTATAAGATTGAGAACTTATCAATCTCAAACTTATTCCTTTACAACTTATCTCAATTTATTTGATTTCATTTGAATCTATATTGGATTTGTTCAAAAACTTATCCTCTCAAATGCTAACAGGAGCATATATGTTGAATTGTTCCCATACAGATGAATCTTCATCGCTCGGAGCAAGGAGTAAGCTATAGATGCAAAGGCAATCATCTAATTGTCAAAACGGCTAATTATAAACACATTAAGGCGCTTCATTGTGCATTCCATTAATTCGTCTTTGCAACTAATAGTTTACATATGCCTGAATTCCAGAATACAAATTATTCATAAATATGCTTAATGATAGTCAATATCTTATTTTATCCTTGTAAATGCAAGACTTTAAATTGTTTCTTATATCCTCACAAGTACAGTACTTAATGATTATAACATCATGCTTGCGAAGCAAAATCTTAAATTTATATTGTTGCGATATAGAAATTAGACTCTCCCCAAGTCTGTAGTACCCATGATGGTCCCTAGAGAGACACAACTGTGACAAATCGTCGGACGCTGATGCCAATCAAGCCAGACAGAGCTGGAGCATAAACCGCCAAGGAGCAAGCACTACGATCACGAATAACAGTGAATGCCTCGAAACTTCACACAAGAATATGGACAAGTATTAATACTTTAAAAGCTGGTTATATTCTTCTGCGAAGTTCCTTCAGCACAACAAGGAGCCACGAAGCTCGGTACTACACACTAACAACTGAAGTCAAGAACTAACTTCATCAAAGAATCAATGACCAAGAATTGGGAGCGGCCTCAAGACTATTACTTAGAATTACAACTCGCACATCTACATCGTGTAGCACAGATCACGTATCGTGAAACACAAGCATTGCAGCAACCCAACTCAGACCACCCTAACCAAACACTCTACAGAAGTGAAGCCAGATCAGAACCAAGCATGTTCAAAAATCTCGCTCAGCCACTCCTCTCGCCTTCAAAGTCGCACCCGATGATGATTTTGATTAAGGATTATTGTTCCAACAACCCTCAACCAAAGGAGCAAATTGTGAGTGCAAAGGATGATCTCGCTACGTGGCGCAAGATTAGAGCCGCATATCCTACTACAATACAACCATATACACAATGTATACCCAACCACTTAATCTTATCCTATATAGTCAATCCTAAGGGCATAAATGTAATTTAATGTAACCACCTAACCTTATAAAAGAGAAAAGAAATAGGTTAAGAGGTATCTTTTGGATGGTCTCCTAGATAAGGCTAGCCCTCTCTACGATGTCTTCTTTACTTCTCCTCTAGAGCTCAAGAGAGCCTCCATTAATTGAGATCTTGTAAACACCTCATATTATAGTGATATCCCATGGATGTAGGTCTCAAGAGACTGAACCACGTAAAAGATCTGTCTCCCCTTTACTTTCCTGTTCTTTATTTTGTTTTGATGTGTGTTTATATGTTTGTTATGTGTTTTGATGGTTAAGATCATCTTGGGTGTAGTAGCAGAAAAGATGCAAATACAAAATTAATCCATCAATTTTTCGGTTTGGAAACTAGTACCATTGGATATATCTCGAAAAGTTACTCGAGAATGGACTACTCGAGAATGTCATTCGGATACTTAGACGAAGAACATATCATCTATTTAATATGGAGGGTAAAATGGTTATTTTGGGCCAGAGTGTTTTCAAGACTTCCGAGTTTATTTTCAGGAACCCTCTATTCTGCCCTTATCATTTTGTCTAGGGTGCCTAAGTAAATTTCCGTGGATAAACTCAAAAAAAAAAAAACAAGTGGAGAAGAGCTCATTCTCTTCTTTTCTTCTTCTTTCCTCCTCCCTCCCTGTTCTCATGTTCTAATCGTACGTGTTTGGTTTAAGAATCAAAATTGAGGAATTTGTGTTTAGATTAAGAGAAATAAGATAAAAAGAATGATCCAGTGGTGAAGATTGTCATATGGTCGATTTAGGTTTAGAAGAGAAAGGGGATTTCATAGAATAATGATTAGGGTTTCTGTGAGTTTATGAAGGGTTGATTTGAAGTAACAATTGAGGTGGGTTTAAGAAGAATTTTAGAAGAAGATTATTATTATTTGAATTGAAGGATTCGGTTAGACGGAATAAGATTAATCGAGAAATTGAAGAAGCTAGGGATTGTAAGAAGAACTCGAGAGAATGATTAGAAGATGAAATTGATGTTCTAGGATGATGATTCGAGATGGGTAATGAGTGAATTGAGGATTTAGAGTTGATTTGAGAATGGATTTGAGCATCTTGGATTTAGGGTTCATGGAGTGCGAAATATAGTTGAAGAAGATAAAATCGACAATTTAGGGATATGGTGAAATCAAGGTTGAAGATTAAGCAAAGGGTGCATCATACATTTGATTTGGAATTTACTCCGAGAAAGAAATAATAAGGCTTGGAATATACATACATTTCAATTTGTTATTAGTGGGTTTTGGGTGTTATTATGATGTCTTTGAGTTGATTTGTTATAAACCAAGAATAAGGAAATATTAAGGCTTTGAGTTGAGGAGTTATGAGTTGAACTTTGTTGAGTTGTTTTAATTGTAGAAAGAACATTATTAGAGATGGTTGAATGATTGCATCTTATGTACAAGAGTAAGAATTGACTCTAGAAATCCAAGGTTCGGGGATAATCTATGGTGGTAATCCTATTATAAAGTAGGATGGAATGTGTTTTGTTACATATCTTGAAATGAGAAAGAGATGGAGTGTGGTAGTTATGGACTAAGTCTTATGGGCTAGATTGGAGGTGCTAGATTAGCACTTAAGTGTTGATGCAAAAAAGTTAAACTAGTGTTGCTAGCATGTGAAGTAGCATGCTAGATAGTTCTTGAATGATTGACGCTTGAAAAACTAAGAGATGAGGTTTATTTTTGATCCGACGGCTGAGATTTTAGACGAATGGTTTAGGCAGTCTTTGAATGGTTCAATTGCGCGGAATGGTTGACGCTAGGTGGTCGTGGGATCTAATCTAGCTGCTAGATTAGCACTCCCATAAAACTTAGGAGGTAGCTAATCTAGGTGCTAGACTAGCACCCCATAAGACTTAGTCTGGGAGGCGGATTTATGAGATTGGATATCTCGGTGTGAAGAAATGGGAAAGAATCGGACGGAGACTTGAGTTAAAGATATTCCAAAGAAGAATTGATGTTGTGTTGTTGAGTATGGAGTGGGTTGATAAGTGCATAATTCATATAGTTTTGAGGATGGATCCCATCACATTTTTATTATCACACTATCTCACATGTTGGGTGTCATTTTTGCAAATTAAAACCAAATCATAAGGGATTTAAAGCTAATATTTTGAGGATATTTTCCTCTTAGAAAGTTCTACATGCCTACCAAAATGGTTTATTCCGAGACATATAACATCATCATCTACTACTTTGAAAAGGAGCCGTTGAAAATCTGTGGATTTCTGTCCGTCGAAATTAAGACCGGTAGATTGTGAGGTTTATATTTCGGAATACACTCATTTTTGGTAGGCATATAGAACTTGGTAAGAGGAACGTATCCACAAAATATTAGCTTCAAATCCGTTACGGTTTGGTTTTAATTTGCAAAAATGACACCCAACGTGTGAGATAGTGTGACAATAAAATGTGAAGGATCCTTCCTCGTTTGTTTTAGTGTCCATTTCAAACTTGTTTTAACTATTATTCTTGCATATTTTTATTATTACTCTTTTGCTCTTATTTGTCTCTATTAGGTGAATCATCCAAAAGGAGCTACAAAGTGCTAAAAAAGCTAGGAAGAGAAGTATTCCAAGTATCGATTGCCTAAGTCCAAGAGAAGTGGAAGAAGTGCGGCGAAAAGGAGCAAAACGCTCAAAATCAAGAGACAGGACAAAAACCAAGACTTAACTCATTTAAATTTAGGATTTCTCATCACCATATTGAAAACAATTTAAATAGGAAAAGAATTCAAAAAGAATGAGGCCATTCCGAGTTCGGACGAAGAAGTTACGGCCAAAACATGTTTTATCGAATAAGAAGATGGAAAGTTTGCAAACCGGTTTGCAAACTATGATTTTGGATTAAAAGAGTTTGCATACTGGTTTGCAAACTAAAGTTCTGAAACTTTTCTAAAAGATGGTTTGCAACTGGTATGCAAACCATGAAGGCTAGAACCATTTTAGGTCTTTTTTTTTTACTAATTTTTAGGTCGGTTCCGGAACGACTAAGATACTTTAAGGCCAAGAAATGTAAACCTATATAAATAGGTATTATGCCTTTAAAAGAGGAGATCGTCTCATATCATAAGCTAGGTTTACGTCTACATCAAACCTAGGGTTTAACCCTTTAGGAAACCATCATTATTCATCTTCTTTGTAATATGAGTAGCTAAATCCTTTGTTGATTAAGGATGAATTCAATGTTCTAAGCATGAAGCTTTATTATTAATACAAATATATTGAGAGTTTTATCATCATCTTTTGTTTTTACCATATCTAGGGTTTATGAGTGATTCTTAGATTGATTTGGAGTGCACGCTAGATTGATCTACTAATCGTTCTATTCTAGTAGAAGTTAGGAGATTTGTAATCGTTAAGACAACTCTCTACACAAGTAGAAATCATGAGACCTTACGGAGGGATGCAATGGAGCAATCGTGTGTAAAAACAACACCAGCAAGTAAACCTTGAGCTAAGACTACTGGGATTAACCTAATTCACAAAGCTTAAAGCGTTCGATTGGATTACACCTTGGTGAGGTACTACTTGGTGGTTCGGTTGAATAGAAAACCGATATTGGAGAGCTTATGTATCCGTGGTAAGAGGAGTTTTGGGGATAGCAACGAGCTAGGCTGTTATTCTACGGTTGGTGGTGAATGGTTATAACAAAAGATAGATAAATATTCTAATCCAGTTAACGCTTGGTAACGACGGAGGATTCCTTGATCATCTCTTTTCTTTCTTATTGTATTTTTATTTATCCTACAACCAATCCCCCATTTGTTATTTACTTTATTTTGCTGATATAAATAACCTATCAATTACACAGCTCTCTATGGGAACGATCCCTACTACCGCTATATTACTAGTTAATTAGTGGGAAATATCTTTATTAATTTGTTGTGCCTACGTGACCCATCAAATTTGGCGTGGCTATTTAGGGAGCGGTTGCTAATTGATTTGTTATTTGTTTAGCTTGTTTTTATTTTTGTTTTTAGATTTTTGTTTTGATTTTATTTTCTTGTGAATCGTCATGTTTCCTTACAAAAATAACATGTACAGAGCACAAGATTACACATACAACAGTGGTAATCAATATGGTTTTCAATCTCATTCTTATGACAACTACCAACCATCCTATGGGTATAATCAAAACAAATCATTTGGCTATGATCAATACCCCATGGAACCTTATGTATATTCTCATACATATCAACAACCTTATGACGGGTATGTAAGTGAACAAACCACAAGGATGGGAGGATAGTTATACTTCTAATGATAATTCTTCTAGTTTGGAGATCTAATGCACCAATTGATGGATAATTTGGATCGAGATAACCAAACAATGAAAGAGATTCGTCAACATATGGAAGAATTTCAACAACAAAGGGAAGAGTCACATCGAGAAATTCAAAGGACTTCGGAGAAATTATACGAACAAATTGCTCAACTCGGTAAAATATTGGGAGGTATCGATGCGTGAAAAATCTTTGAACTAGTAAAATTTGTATTCGTTCTCTCGAAATCCAAAGGCGAGCATTCACGAAGGGAATGAATGGAATTGATACGTCATCGGTTGGTCGTAGTAGCAAGAAAATATTATGTATTTCAGTCTTATTCACAGAAAAGTTTATCACGAGATAATTGATGGTAATAATTGATGGTAATAATCATTTCGGATTTCATATTATTTGCCTAATTTTGCCAATAATTCTTTTATTTTATCCAACTAAATTGAAGAGGACGGACTATTGAAGTTTTCTAATATTCCTATCTAGAGGGTTGATATTCTTATGGATATTTTCGAAGACCACCTTGTTCCACTAGGAAAGATCAAAAGAAGGTATTGAAGTTTATAGGAAAGCGGCTATTTGTTGAGCCAAGGAGTACAAACTCCAAGCGAGACGAGGGTGTAAGAGAATGGTGAGTCAACCAGATCCAAGGCACCAAAACCTATTTTGTAATTTTTGCAGATCGGAGTATTAAGCAAAATAGGGGTATGGTCGAAGATAACCCTAATTAAGTGTCATCACACCTTGTTTTTTATGGGTATTATTGCAACCATTGATGTGAGACCGGTGTCAGGTCAATTCTTTCGCAAGTATTGGCCAAACCTCTATAGTTGTTTGTCCATGTGTATAAAGCGCTTTATAACCACAAAACTTATAAACCAAGAGTGTCAATCACTTGCTGGAAAAAAAGGTTGGCAAAAGATGGGATTTGATTTCTATATTGTTTTCAAATGGGTTTAAGATGAGGTTAAAATCACCAACCAACACCCATGGTTGACATATTTGTTGTCCAAATCGTACTACATGCAACCATTGTTCAAACTTGTTGTCCAGGTTGTTGCACCATAAATAAATGTGAGTAGAAAGGGTTTGTCACTAATGTTAACTTAAATATAATGCCATGCTATTTGCAAGGTATTTCGCTTTCCCAATTGTCGAAATCATGAACCACCCAGGAAGAGAGAACATTCAAGCAGTTCCATATGATTAGAAGCAAATTTTGTTCTAGATAAGAAAACAGAGTTCCATGAGAATATTTTCATGTGTTAACCGGATGTCTAGCTTTAGTTGAAATTATTGAGCCCCCCAAACAAAAATCAAGCTTTGGGGAGAAAGATAGAGAATTGGCTGCAACAAGGAAAGAAAATGATAGTGATAATTTACAACAATCCCCAAAATAAATTAAAGTTGTCGAGTAAGGAGTATTGAATAACGACGTTGCATAATGTCGTAATAAAGAGCCAAAGAAAATGCGAAAGACAGTGCGAATAAGCAATAAGCAAATAAAACGAAAGATGGAAATGAAGATAGGTTTAGAGATTAATTGATTACATAAAGCATAAAGTAAATATGAAAACGCAAATAATAAAAATCGTAAACTAAATCCAAAAGGTGTTACCAATTTAGCATATATAACGAGATAAGTCGTTTTCCTGCATTAAAAAAATGGATACATGTAATATACTTCATGCTTAATCCATCACTTTATGTGTTAGAGCATAGCTCGGTTGAACAACCAAGCGTTGGTATGTCAAGTTTGGTTGTCATATTTTAGTGAACAAAACTCATTTAAAGAGTCGCTTGATTATTTATTAGAGTCAACTTCGTATAGGTTTACTAGAAAGTTATTAGGATATGAGACATACAAGTATTACTCGAAGACTTGAAGTATGTGAAAAGTAAAGAGCTACAACGACGACATCATCCTTCCTCTTGAGGTTAGTAATATTTTGACTTGAATTGTTTCATTCCTAACGTATCTTTCAAGTCGTACTATATTGAAAACATAGCTGCTTTGAAGATTTGTGTATGATTATACTCTAGTTAGGCGTGCTCTCTAGTTAAGGAATTACAATACGAAGTATAACGCATATATTTTGAACTTCGTATATAAGACATTGACATAATCGTATGAATGCTATTGTGATTATGTATGGGTATGGATGAAGATTTCGTCTAGGAAACAATGTTTTACATGCGTTTAAAGGAAGTACATTCATAAACTTGTTTTGTGAATCGAAAGGAAATCGCTAGGCTTATTGGTATTGTTATTCATTGCAAATCTTTGGATTACCAATATGTGTTTTTTGTAAACCGTTCATAACTTGTTTATGTATCTTGGTAAAACTATTCACAATGCTGACTTTTGTATTGATATGACTTTTATCGGTGAAACCGATCTTAAGTAATCACGAAGGTAGTTAATATAAGTATGCTCAGGTGTCATTATCGATCGGGTCCTATGCACACTATACAAATGATAATGCTCTGTTTTTATAGGTGATACATCATTAAGTTTTTTTAATATTTATTATTTATCAAACAAAAAATATATTGATATAAACATAATAGAAAATAATAATTGTATTAAACATAACAACCTTACAAAATAAAGGTGGTTGATTGAAAAGACATATACTACTCAACAACGAAACCAAACATTGAATGTGCATTGGCCATCAACCTCACATTTGATGGTACATCACTAATCATATATTGGAAATTTTAAAAATTGGTGGGTTTACTTTCTTGAACTAAAGATTCCAAGAAATCATAAATCAAGGACAAAATACATTAGTGATATATCGGTGTACAAGTGAAACCTATATTATCGGTGTACAGTGGCAAATGTCAGTCCGTACGGGGGGGCCCCGATATACGCGTTTATCGTTTCTCCTTCGTATCCTGAATCTTGATCTAATCCCTTCCCGATATCGTAAGATTTTTCTATATCCTATAAAAGCCTTTAATAATAAGAGCCTACAGCAGGTATTATTCTGCAATCACCGAGATGGTATGATCGATATATTGTAATTGGTATGACCAACTCTAGACATTGGGAACCGATCCTAGTAAGAGGTGCAATAGATCACAAGTGTCGGAATCGATCCTTTTAAGAGGCACAACAAGTCTTAGTAATTGTAACCGATCCTACGACTTGTGCGTCGATTACAAGTTAAATACCATAATTATGTAGCTTACCGATCCTAGTACCTAGTAAACCAATTTTGAAACACTACACCATTTTAAGGGATTCGCATGGCGGGTTTATAGCGACACTAGTGCGGTTACGAAATTTTTGGTTGCTAATTGCAAGTGATATTTTTTCGCAACGGAGGACTTGCAGTTGCGAATATCTCTCACACAAGGTTGCGAATCGCAACTACGCTGAGTTCAAGCATGTGAACCACGTCGTGGTCTGGGAACACTAGGACTTATAAACACGCCCCAGTCAAGCTTTGGTCAAGACTTCGTTTTTTTCCACCCGTCGGCCATATCTACCCTATGTCCAGGATATCCCTGCCTTATCGAGTTTTCCTTCTCATTTTTCTCCGCCACAAATCTCATCTCTCAAGAACTGAAGATCTCATTTCTTCATCTCTCTTTCATCTCGAGAACCTCTTTGGAAAATCGACACCATCATCAGCGACACTATCAACAACATCAACTTCTCTCGATTTGTTTTCTACGTCTCTAGAAGACTCGAGAATCTTCCAACGAGAGGAGGTAATAATCAAATATTATTTTTGACTTTTTTCTCAGATCTATCGATTCGTGTGTTGTTTTTGTGATTGATGGGTGATACTCGTTTTGTATGATTTATTTGATTTATGACTACGGATCTAGGGGTTTTGATAGATTTAAAAAAAAAAATTGTTTCACTAATTTCTAGGGTTTATGGTTTCAAATTAAAAGTTTCGATTGGGTTTAATTTCTAATGGATTAATTATTTTTACCAAACTCGAACTTGTCTCTGTCTCTTGATTTTGTTATTGTGAACATGTAAGTTGTAATCATTTGTTCTTACGTTGTGTTGATTTATTAAATTTTTAGTTTTTACTCCTTGTCTTAATTTGTTTGTTTTTCTTGCTTCTGCCACATGAACAATAACTCAATTAGCGGATCAATTCCACAGAGCTTTCACATTACCTAGTCTTGTTCATTTGTAAGTTACATGCCCAATTGCATCCGGTGAGTGTTGTTTATTGCTCACTGGTGTTTGTTTTATTCTTCGGGTTTTCTTTCTCCTTGGAGTTCACAAAGTGTGTTTCTCAGACTTGCTTGACAATAACAATTTATCTGGGCCTCTACCACCGAGTTATCTAGGTTGACAAACACGCTTATCATGTACGATCTCTCCCCTATCTCGAGCTTATATATGGCGCATTCCATAGTTCGTCTTTCGGGTTTTGAGTCACGGACTCTTTAATCGCTTATAAACACTTTGCACATAGAAGTAACTCACCCTTAATATTTTTAATGTTTGCATATGTAATTTTTTTTCACCACGGCCCGGCTTGACAACAACCACTTGATGGGGGAATTTCCCGATTCATATAGCAACATGAAAAAAGTTGTTGAAAATGTAGTTTTATCATTAGAACTGAATTTGTTGCAGAATTCTGCATTTGGAATGCATTCTTGGAATATTTAGATTGACTTTGTAGAATAACATCAAGAATCGTATGTAGATCACTATTACACAAGTATGTATTAGTAACTATATTTGGTCCATCAGAGTCTTAGGAACTGCAGCTTGACAGCCCGGCCTACATGAGCAGATACCAAAACTCGCCTATATAAGTTTCAGGAGAGTTTTTATTTATTAATATTATGTTTAAAGGGCCCACCTGGCTCACTCTGTGTTTCCTCCATTTACGACGCATTTTGTTGATTAAAAATTTCACGTTTCGAGATCTCACTCAAACCAGACTTAATGGGTCAATACCTCAAGTAGGCTCTCGGATGATATGACCACAATGTATGTACAGACTATCTTCCCTAATTTAACTAAATGCATCACATTACTTCCGTTTGGCTTAATTTTCCCTTTAAGTAGAATTTTCCACTTATGAGAATAATAATGAAGAGCAATTCGATAAATATATGTGCGAGTGATATCAAACAACAAACTAGAGGAAATATTCCTACCAGCTTTTTCGGGCTTCCTCGTCCACAGAGATTGTGAGTGTACTTCGAGTCTACTTGTATTTTCCTTATTATTTTTTCCGGATATATGTTATGATCAACCAATCCGCATTTATCCTGGGGTTTCATGGTCCCTCGCAAAAGAACAATTCTTTTCAGGTCACTGGAGAATAATTCTTTGAGTGGTTCCGTTTCATCCATCATTTGGAGCAAAAGAACTTTCAATGCAAAGTAAAAACTCATCCCGTAAAACTCGCAACATTAAAACTCAATATTGCTCCGTTCATATGAGTATATTTCGACTTTTTGATGTGTCTTGTAGAGATTTCCGAACAACGCGCTTTCAAATATTTCGGGCACTCTTTCCCCACTTGAATGTCACTATCGAGTAGACACTTCATCACTTGGAGCCACTTCATGTCTTTCCGTGATTTGGGCAACTTCATATTTATGGTTACCCTCGATGTTCGAGCTTCAAGGAAATCCCGTATGTATGAATGCAAACCAACTCAACATAGTTAATATCTCATGGGATTCGATCGAAGACAATGATGCAACCGACCAACCGACCAACAATGTCTCGTCAGCCATGTCCTAAAGACTACGAAAGAGTCACTGCAGCCTCCGTACCTTGTTTTTGTGTCGCACCTTTAAAAGTTGGGTATCGTTTGAAAAGTCCTGGGTTCTCAGATTTCCGTCCATATGAGGATGCCTTTAATGTGTATCTTTCGTCCGGTCTTAGCTTGGAACTCTATCGCCTATCTCTGTTCTCACATTTGCATGGGAAAAAGGGCATCGATCGAAGATGCACTTGAACTTGTTTCCCAATCTCTCCAATATTTTGATGGAAGTGAGGTTCAACGAATCAGGCGTATGTTCACAGGTTGGAACATTAACGACAGTGACATTTTTGGCCCGTATGAACTGATGAATTTCACTCTGGGAATTTACACTGATGGTATGCTTACTAAGTCATTATTTAGAGCGATACTGTAATGAGAATGATGCTCATTAAGATGCTTAAAATGTAACAATGCAAGTAGAGCTCTTTTTTTTCTGTTCTGACTCTCTACTTTTGGGTGCAGTGGACCTAGGACCAACAAACTCAGGGTTGAGCACGGGTGAGTTGGCGGGAATCATAGTAGGAGTCATTGCTGGAGCAGTTATGTTAACTGCACTTGTTTCAATTTTCATTGCGAGAAAGCGTATGAAAAACTATTATCGTACAGTATCAAAGAAACGTCTATGTAAGTATCAGTGTGACCCTTTTCTAATTTTTTGGTATTGAATTAGATGTTGTGATTCAAATTAACACCTCATTTGTAATTTAGCAGTGTCGAAGAGGATCCCAATCAAAGTTGACGGTGTTAAAGGGTTTACTTTCGAAGAAATGTCTCTAGCTACAAACAATTTTGACAGCTCTACTCAGGTTGGTCAAGGAGGCTATGGTAAGGTATACAAAGGTGTTCTATCTGATGGAACACTTGTGGCTCAAACACCTTCACCTGCTCAAACACCTTCACCAGCTCGATCATCAGTAGCAGGTACTGAAATGCCTCCATGTTTTTACAGAATACCAATTATATGCGCAAGCTTTTTATCTATCATTATTTTAACTTAGGTCATTGGAAGGAGGATTAGAGATAATGAAAACTTATCTAGTTCCCCATATTCATCATTTCCACAGATTTTGCCTGCTTATACTTGCACAACCATATTATTTCTTTATTAGTTTTTGACTTCAATTGATTTATAAGCATACTAGTTATCTGATTGGAAGAATTTGTGATGCTTTGTTCACATGTTAATTGAATGATGCTTCCGTTTATCCCAATAAACTCCTTTGTCAGGTTCTTAGATCAATCTATCAACAACTACCAAAGTAATTGTCTAGACTATGCAATCAATACTTTGAATCACAAAGAATTGTATTGATGCCGATCTACTAAACTAATCATTCCAATCTATCAAAAAGATAAATCGATTATAGTTGGATCCCCAACCGATCAAGTTTTGTGTACACCAAAGATTATGAACTCAAATAACAAATCTTCTTTGTCTTCGAATCTTCTTAGATCTTCAATAAACACCTGCACACAATCAACTTGAATCTCTTGTGATCAATCACACACAGAACGGAGTCTGTTAACAATGGATTATCACAAGACATCTTTAGATCTACAAACAGTCTAAAGATCCCCGTCGACACTTCGATCTAGTTTGAGTGAATCTTATATCAGAAGAGAAGATTCTCAAGCATAAACAAACTAGGTGCAATCAAAGTTCAACAAAAGTTAGTCAATCAAATCAATTGAAAACTAATAATAAACTACAATTATCTAGTTTCCCACCAACGGTACTCGTAGAGCTTCCCAATCCCAAAGAAGTCTTTAAAACGAGCGTTCGTAAGAGATTTTGCCTAATTAGGGTACTTTCTCTCCGAATAGACGGCTCCACCAGTAACAACACAACTAGGTAGTTTTGCTGGCTCTTAGGATTAGTTTGCTAGAAATGCAAACTTAAATATTTATAGACCTATGAAGTTTGGACACCAAGGATTATAGACCTATAAAAGATGTAGAAAACTTCTCTATTTATAGGCTTCAATATTCTCCAACTCTTCCAAGGATTAGAATCCTTTTCCTTTAGCAATTCAACTTCCAAATTCAAGTCTTTCTCAACTCTTCATCTTCTCTTTCCAAATTTGAGCCAAATTATCCATCCAATACCTAGTCCAAGTCTTCACACCCATAGAGAAGTCCATAGAAAATTCGGAATTTTTGCTCGTCGGAAAATCGGGATTGTGGCTGAATCCGTCGGAATAGTCGCCGCAAGCCACTCGAAAATTTCTCCGTCAAGGGAATATTCGAAGGAATATTCCGATCGATCCTCCATTAGGACTAACGGTCAAACAAGTCAACCGTCAATCAAACTGTTAGTCAGCGGGTCAAGGGGGAGAGTCAGCTAACCTAAGTCAGCTTCTTAGTCAGGCTGAGTGGTCTTAATCAGCTGAGTCACTGAGCTGGATCGGGTTGAATCGCCAATTTCTGAGTTGACTCGCCAGCATAAAAAACCGGCAGAGTTCTATTTGTATTTCCGACATCTCCCAGCCAAATTCAGGCTTCTTTTCTTCACCTGTAACAAGCCTAGACATACATCTAATACCGCACTTCATCCCATCCTTCCCTCGTAATAACGACGATCACAATTCTCCATTCAATCACCACTGATTTCTCAACTCAATAATTCGAATCGAACCCTAGCTCGATTAACAATTTCGATCCCTCGAGACCCAACAATTCCTTCATATCTGGGCATCACCAGAACGATCAAACTCCACATCAAGCAGCGAACACCAAAATCATTATCTCCTCCATTAACAGCGGCAACCATTAACTTTTGTGTTCTGTAATTCGGCCACCATTCTTATCGATCTCAAAATCTTGCTCATACCCGATCATAATTCAATTTCTTCACTCGATCTCTTCTTCCATTTCTCATCTTCGATGCTGTTTGTACCTCCATTCTTCAACACAGCCTCCCGTTCCTTGATTCGATTGAAACCCTAATCTTCACAACCAAGATCTTCCAATCGAAACCCATTATCCACAAGCAGCCTATTTCAATCACTTCATCCGCAATTTCTTCTCAAACCACTAATTCACGGCTTCAACTCCACAAATTCGTACCACTCTTCACAGATGATTCCCGGATCCATCTCTTCTTCCGGATTCAACAAAGCAGATCGATCTCTTCTTAATCACACCAAAATCTTCATCTCTTAGCTCTCGATTTGGTCTCTCGATCTATTCTCCTGGTTCACAACGGCAGACTTTCATCTCCCAAGAACGTATAGCTCTAATAACTCGATCGATCCGGTCTCGGACTTTAATGGCGAGAGTCGTTGCTTTTCTCACTTCCAGTGAAAGAAGAAATAAATGAGAGAAAAACATCTCGATTAGTAGGGTTAAAAGTTAGGATTGGATGGGTACACCTCAAGGATAAGATCCACCCCTGATCGGGTGCCCCGAGTACCTGTCATTGGTGCCTTTAACATTTCCTCTTTTAAAACAAAACTGGCTACCCCTTAACATGTGTCCGGGCTCCTATTAGTGTCCGCCCATGAAATGACAATTTAGTCCTTTTGGTTCAAATTGAGTGATTTCTTCTTCTTTCTCCCGTGCGACTCCAAAGTAGCTACAAAACTCAAAACAAGCGTAGAATACATAATTTACAAGAAAAATAGCGAAGAAAGCATAAACAATAGATAGTAAATAGGATGTATTCTACACCCTATCAGGAATACCCCTACCCGGAACTAAAATATTATTGGTTCTGGTTCTAATTTACTAGTTCTGGTTCTAACTTAGCAACAGTATACGAGACGTTGCTATTTTTTGCAACAAAAAAAAGGTCAAGTCTTCATTGACTCGGTCAAAATCCATCCCCCCACATTTACCCCCTGCAGTTACCCAGTTCCCCATATTCAGCGTTCCACATATATACAAACCATGACACATTCATTCACTTTCATTTCCACATTGACCATTATGAAAAAAGAATTCTTCAATTGAAGTTAACAACAAGTATGAGTTTTTGATACAAACTATGTCATTCATTTAATGGACATAATACACAGAAACATACTTAATTCCTAAGTTCAGTTTGTAGAAAGTTCTGAAATTCCTAAGTTCTGAAAATCCTAAGTTCTTCTAACTTAAATCTCTATAAGGAGATACTACATTATAACTTACAAATCTTGCAGCTGCTAAGGGACCTAATGGCTGCTGCTTTGCTGCTTTGTTCTCCAACCTTTCCGATCCCCAAAGGAATTGTTCCAAGTGCGTGACTTATTACAAGTTGGAGGCACAAGGATACATACTGAACTAGGTGAACTATAGGTTTAGTTGCTTGGTCTCAACTATACGAAGTTGGTTTAGATTTTGTATAACGGCTTAATCCTGAGAGTATTCAATTCTGGACAAGGTCCCGGGATTTTTCTGCATTTGCGGTTTCCTCGTTAACAAAATCTTGCTGTGTCTTTTACTTTTCTATTTCCGCAATTGTAATTGTTTTACTATAATTAGAAGTAAAATAAACAAACGTTAATTCCTAATTACTTGATAGCAATCCTATTGTGTTTGGTTAAGTCCGAACCTATTATCAAGTAATCATACTTCGTTATTGTATTGTCTCGATCTTGTATCCATAGTCAATCACGCAGGTTATCTTGTTGTCGTATTGTCTCGATCTCGTATCCATAGACGATCACACAAAGTGTGAACCGATTAGTTGTATTGTCTCGACTCAATCCATAGACAATCACTTTCGGAGAAAGGACTTATAGGTGGAAAAGTTTTAGATTGAGGTATATTTGGGTGCCCTCGTCTTTTCATTATGCACAAAACTTGAGTTCTATTTACGGAATTGTGCTACAAAATAGCTCTGAAATCATCATGTAACATAAATTCATTAGATGAC
>JAJJWW010014376.1:0-53714 GCA_023531295.1 Papaver armeniacum
GATAATTAGAACACGATGAAAGTAAGTTGTCTTTATTTTGGTCTTGCTCAGATCGCGATTTGTTTGCTTTAATTAATTTATGAGGACTAGGTGCTTGGATTGTTTTTGAGTTTATCAAACTAAATGGAAAATTGTTTGGACATTATTTACATGGCAACATATCAAATAACCTCTTTGTCATTGGACAATCTGGTTGCTAGAGCATGATGTGGACCCTGGTGCTTTGCTTCTCAGGTTTTAAGAATCTATTAAATTTGTAAAATTCTCTTTTACATGTTTGTCCTTTATTTTCGTTCTTTAATGTTTTTGTGACAAGCGGAAATATAAATTAACAAGTGATCTTGGCATTGATTTTATGTTGATTGGTGTCAGCTAAGGAAAAACATTGGTGTAGCGGTTTATCTGAAGTGTTGAGCAAGGGAAGTAACATATCGCATATGAATTAGTATAACAAAGGCGTGTGGATTGAATATATGCCTATGTTGCAGGTATTTTCTTTGTTATTAATATGTGGCGGCATTTCAAAAGTTGAATGTAAGCGGTTCTTGTCTTGTTGAATCGGGAATCAACGTATGTGTAATTAATTATTGTAATTTGTTTATCCATATGATGCTTCTGAGAGTTTTGTCACTAAAATTTGACTGAGGAGGTGTTGAGTGGCAAGCAGGTTCAGCACCAAAGTTGAATAATAATCAAGTTTGGTTGTCATATTTAGTGAATCAAATCTGTGTTGGAAGTTGATTCTGATTTAATATTACGAATCGCTTGTTTGTAGGTGTAGTATTAGATGAGGACTTTGGAGGTATTGCGAGACGAAGATGTGAAGAAGTAAAGGCTACACGACAATAATCGTCATACCTCATGAGGTTATTGATAATTTGACTTCAAGATTCTGTTTAATTCTATAGTGATATCTTTCTTGTTGGTGTTGAGAAACAGAAGCTATAAGCATATTTGAACTCTAGATAGACATAATATTAAGGAATGCAATACGAGGTTTGTTAACCATTAAACTTTGTAGATAAGACATCACAGCCATAATCATTTGAATGCTATTGTAGTTGTGGCAGCCTATGGATGTGAGAAGGTAAGAATTTCATCCTAGGGAACAATGTTTATATGTTCTAGAGTAAAGTTCATAAGCTTGTTTTGTGATTGAAAAGGAAATGTGAGGTGTGGTTTGTTATTCATTGCATATCTTGCAGACCAATATGTGTGACTGATTAATTCTATAATAGTTCCATAGACTTGTTTGTGATTCAATGGAGTGAACCTAATTACTAAAGAAAGACTTACGGCTTAATAATTGGGCCATGACTTTTATTAGTGGAAGCAGTCTTTGAAGTGATCCATGAGGATGAGTGTGATCAGGTTTGTGATTTTCTTCGACCAAAGATGGGAAGCGGAGCCAGATCCTGGCCAGAGGTGGTACCTTGCTGAGGAGCAGTCCTTGCCTTGAGATGGCAGGGGTTTTACTCGTAGAAAGGCAGATCACTGTGAACATGTGACACGTTTTTAAACAAGGAACCGATCCTACGGACATGTGAAACACATATAAGTTAGATACCATATATATGTGGGAGGCAGGTCTAGTATCTAGTCCAACCGAATTTTGGAAAGCTAGTGTGACTATGCATGATCTCCCATGAGTAGAACCTGAAACTTATTTTGGTAGAGGCAGATTAAACCCATGATTGTGATTGAATGTTATTTGATCAATCGCATGAGTTCTTGGTAGGATAAGAGCAAATTCTAAACTTGTTTGGAAGTCTGTGGAGGAAATCAGGTTTCTTGCAAAGTGGTAGTGAAATGAACTATGAAGAGTTGGATAATAGAACATACTTTGGACATTATGCTTATGAATGTTTATTTCTTTAATTGTTAAAGATTATTCCTTAATAGCTAAAGGAAAAGGAATAGGATAGAGTATAAATGATTAAGAATCTTTTAATTAAGGTATTTAGCTGTTTGGCAGGAAGCAAAATTATTAATGTGCATTTAATTGATTTTGGGAGATTTGCAATAAACATTCTTGATTTTACATCCTTCAATGGACTAATTAAGCAAAATTGAGTAAGGGGTGTAGTGTGGGAAATCCCGCTACTACATACCATATATATGTGGGGAACCGATCCTAGTACCTAGTCAACCGAATTTTGGAAAGCTAGTGTGACTATGCACAGTATTCACATGGAAGGTAGAACCGAAACTTGTTTTGGTAGAACCGTTAAACCCATGATTTGTGATTGAATGTTATTTGATCAATCGCATAGTTCTTGAAAGTCGGATGAACCAATTCTAAACTTTTTTGGAAGTGTGGCCGTCGGTTTCCAAGGTTGTAAGTGTGAAAGAGAACTTACAAAGTCAAGATGTCGACATACTTTGAACATGTGCTATGAATGTTTATTATTTTATTGTTCAAAGTTATTCCTTAAAGGGAAGAGAATCCCATGATCGAAACATAAATAAGTTAAGAATCTTTTTATCTAAGGTTATTAACTTTTCAAGAAAATAAGAATTAGTAATGTGCATTTACTAATTAGAGATTTTCTGAGAGATTTCGATCATTATTTTTGGACAGCATTTCTGGGAATTATGGAAACCAATTTGTGCCTTAATGAATATCTTGAGAATATTTCTGTTTTGAAATTCCTTGGTGTACAAACTTCCTTGTCTATTAATACTTGAAGTTTTCCTTTCTAGAAAACTAATCCTTCGTAAGAAAAAACACTTCCCTTTTTTTGTTGTTCTTGGGTGTATCCGCCTATTCGGAGAGAGTAACCTAATTAGGGCGAAATCTCTGCAAAGCTCGCTTAAAATCTTCTTTGGGATTGAGATTCTCTATTAGTACCGTTGGTGGGAAACTAGATAATTGCGGTTTATCTTTTGTTTTCATTGATTTGATTGACTAAAGCTGGTTGAACTTTGATTGCACCTAGTTTGTTTATGCTTGAGAATATTCTCTTCCGATATAAGAATTACTCAAACTAGTTCGTAGTTTCCCCGACAAGGATCTTTAGACCGTTGTTAGTTCTAAAGACGATCTTGTGATAATCATTGCTACAGACTCCGTTCCGTGCGTGATTGATAACAAGAGATTCAAGTGATTGTGTGCATGTGTTTATCAAGATCTAAGAAGATTTGAAAACAAAGAAGATATTGAAGATTTCCGATTTTTGGGTTCATAATCTTTGGTGTGCACAATACTTATTTCAGAAAAGAGGATCCAATTAATAATCAATTTATCTTTGTGATAGATTGGATTGATTAATTTGAGTAGATCAAACATCAACACAATTCTTTGGATTAATAGTGTTGGTTGCTTAATCTTAAACGATTACTTAAAGAATTGAACATACAAAAGATAGATCTAAGGACCAGATTTGAAGAGTTTATGTTAAGATAAAACGGAAGAGCCTTTGTCCGACTCATATCACTTGGTTGAATAAGAGTTGATACCAAAGCATTTGTTGTTCCTTTACTTTTTGGAATACGAACCAAAGGAATTGTTCCAAGTACGTGACTTATTCATAGGTCGGAGGCGTGGGGAATACAGACGGAACTAGGTGAACTATAAGTTTAGTTGCTTGGTCTCAACTATAATGGGTTAGGTGTAATTTTGTGAGTGACTTAATCTTGAGAGTATTCAATTCCTCGACAAGGTCCCGGATTTTTCTCGTATTTGCAGTTTCCTCGTTAACAAAATCTTGCTGAGTCATTTACTTTATATTTCCGCATTATAATTGTTTTATTATAATTAAAGTAAATCACACAAACGTTAATTCCTATTTACTTGATAAGTGAATCCTATTTTGTTTGGTTAAGTTGAACCTTTTATCAAGTAAAACATACTTTATTTGTTGTATTATGTCGATCTCGTATCCATACATGATCACACGAAGTGTGAAACGATTAGTTGTATTGTCTAGACTCAGTCCATAGACAATCACTTTTGAGAAAAGGACTTATAGGTAGAAAAAGTTTTAGCTTGAGGTATATTTGGGTACCCTCGCCTTTTCAATCTTGATGCCATGAAAAGTTACAGAGGGCAATCGAAGAAAGTCATGATCGAGAAGTGAAAATACACACGGATCTATAGAACCTAAAAAACGTTGAGGTAAGTAAATCTACTACTTCTGAAAATCTCAAAGTTTAAGTTGAAAATTTTAAGGTTGATCTAGATAATGCTCTCTAAAAAATAAAAACGTTGGAAAAAGAATATGGGTCTAAAAGCGGACTTGAAAGTTCTGACAAGAAGACAAACAACTTGACTCAATGTTGAAGGCAACTAGAGTTTCTCGTGACACACGAGGATTGTGCTACAAATGTAGACAAACTTTGAATGCTAAACAGGAGACAAAGTTTGTAAAACCTAAAGACTCTGCGGAAGAAATTGCTTCAAAAGTTGCCACAAAAGATTGCTCTTCCATAAAAGAAAAATATGTAGCACCTTCATCTTCAGCAAATGATGGAAAACATAAAATCCGTTAAACTCCAATACAAGTGGATCCACAACAAGGTAACACTAAATCTCATGATTCTTGTGTTACTAAGCATTGCTTTTATTGTGGAAATAAAGGACACTTGGAAATGGGGTGCAGATTCCGTAAAAGGAATGATAAAGCCATAGATGCATGCATGTCCGCAAAATTGGATGAACTCAATAATGCTCCTCGTGCTAACTCAGGTCATTTTTGTCCTAAATATAAGCAAAAGAATTATTATGATGATAACTCAAAGTTTGCTTATCAGAATTCTACAAAGTTTTATCATTATCTCTCAAACAATAAAAGGAGAGATAACTTTGTAAAGACAAGATCTGATGTTCCAAATTGGAGAAAGGTTAATTCTCAGAGTTTTCAACACAACAGTTACCCTAATGTTTCCTCAAGAGATTCGTCAAAGATTTCAGGAGGAATAATAGGAAGAACAAATTTGCTCCTGCAAAACTCATTTCTAAATGGATTCTAAAGTCTTCTCTAAAGACAGACATGGAGGTATCAAAAGTTAGTCACAATAATGACACTCGAATGATAAGTTTCAATACTCGTGACATTCAGAATATTGTGCTAAACGTTCTTGATCAGATTAATGTATCTTCGGGTTGTCATTATCATGTATGAGATAATTAAGTCTCATATTGGTTACCTTTTATGATTTTGTGACTTTTAATTTAATGGATTTCATATCTAACCTATTGGGTTGCTTAATCAAATAATCATAAAATGATGATGGCAATTAATCTCATATGCGTGTCACGATTATACTATTATCAATTTATGTTTCATAAGTTGTGTATATAGTACACATGAGTTTTCGGTTTTAGCTTATTACTATTGGCACTTTATTAGTTAAAACTATTTCAGTCTTTCTCTGGTAAAGGTTGCTTTTGTTGTTGTTCTTTTTTTCTTGCGAGAGGATGACAACACACTGGGGAGAAGAGGCTGTGGAATTTGAGGTAACGAATTTGTTAGTTAATCGTTTTCCTGTTTATATTGCATATATTTTGCTTTTGCTTAACAATATTTCGGTACAATTGATATGCTCCATATTATATTGTGTATGGATGTGTGTGTGTGATTCAATTGCTTACGGTTAAGAAAACTGCGTAATTTATTTGGCTTATTGTTTGGTATCTTCTTATTATTTGGGTATCAAGTGCTTTTGCTTACTAAATTCGTGCAATTGCGGTGCTAAAATGTTTATGATTGTTTCAATTGCTTACGGTTAAGAAAATAATTGAGCAAGTAAATTTATTTTGGTTTGCATGTATTGTTTATGGATTAACAATATACAGGATCATTTTAGTACAATTGATTCCGGATAAGAGAAACTAAGTTAATTATGATCTTAGTTAGACTTATCAAATTGGAGGATTCCGTTATTCAAGTCTAATCGAATGCCTTGACAAGAAAGACTAGTTAACTAACCTAGTGTTTGTCTTGTCTTAAGAGAAAGGTCTAAGTTATTGTCTGAATAATTGGAGAGCATTAGGAGAGAAATAAAGTTAATTAAGATCTTTATTTTGGTCTTACCGAAATAAGCGGTTGTGCATACACATCGGTTTAACAAGGGAATTAAATTTCTTAGTCGATTTGTTAAACTATTAGGGAAAATTGCTTAGGCAATTTTTTCCTTGATAACATGTTAAAACTAAATTACTTGTAGTTTTTTTTTAAATATTGGTTATCTAAAGTGGTATGTGAAACCTTCGTGCTTAACTCTTATAGGTTGTTTACAAGTCTTTTAGATTTGTAAGATCCTTTCGGTTTGTCCTTTATTTGCTTGAACCTTTGTCATTTTGTGACAAAAAAAAAAGGGAGAAATATATGGAGTAAACAAGTGATTTTTAATCACTAGGAAAGAAAAATTGTGCTTAAATGTTATATCTAACGAAAGAGTAAAGCATTGACTAAGGGGGAGAAACATATCATATTCTTGCGTAGTATTTCAAACTACAAAAAGAGAATAACAAAAATGTTCGGATTGAATATGTACCTAGCTTGCCTTTAGAGGGAGTAAAGCTTTTGTTATTCGAATGCTTCAAAAACGACATTTATTTTTGAATATCTTCAGATTATTGTGTTGTTGAAATGTGGATTAAGCGTATGTAGAATGACTTATTTTTGTAATTCGTTTATCTCCATATGTAATAGAGTTTTGTCACTAAATTGACAAAGGGGGAGATTGTGTTAGAGCACTGCTCGGTCGAACTCGAAAGCGTTTCCATCTCAAGCTTGTTTGTCAAGTTTAGTTGCCAAAACTATTTGATTTCAAGTCTACTTATAGCTAAGTCTCGAATTAGGATAGAAAGTGTAGTTGAGCTTTAGACTTCACGGCGTTCATCGATTGAAGACGAATAACTACTAAGGAGAGCTTGTGCAACTTCACCAACAAAGTTTATCTACTCTATCTCATATTTGAGACAAAAAGGTGTATAACTATATAGACTTCGATTATACACATTTGATATTTCGAGCTGAGTTTAACTCACTTACATATTTCTCGAAATATGTGTTGGTAAGATTTCACTTTAACCAAGTTCATCTTATATTCTTGACGAAAGTCAAAAGATGATCATGCGAAAATCCCCTGGTAACATCTTACATGATTTGTGTGAGACCAGTCATTTGATGTAGACTCAGAATGTTTCGTACTGATCTATCGATCATTTGAAAATTGCTTTGAAGCTAATAGTTTGTGTGAAACAACTATTCCCGTATTCTAAGAATGTTTCAATGATTGAAATGAGAGTTTAGAATAAATTAACCATGATTGGATATAACACATTATGTGTACTTGTATGCTAATTGTTGCAAGTTATTCCAAGTTCGGGAACCATGGTATGCATACCGTATGCATACCGGGGTTGGTTAATAAAGTCCGGAACTTAGCATGCATACCCGTTCGAGTGCCGGCATAGGTTCAAGTTCGGAGTTCAACCGAGTTTGGAGGTATGCGTACCCGTTCGCGTCTCGGGCGAACCCAAACTTAGGGTCGGCCCTTAGGTATGCGTACACGTTTGCATACTTGAGTAGGTTATGTTAAAAATCGTTGTTCATGAACAAATATATTTATATAATAAGGAATGCAATCTCTTACAAACCGTGGCTATAATGTTCATGAATTGATTCGAGTGAATCAAAATCGATTTTGCTTCAATTATGTCTTGTATACTTCTATGAGAATTGTTAGAGCACTGCTCGGTCGAACTCGCAAGCACTGCTATCTCAAGCTTGTTTGTCAAGTTTAGTTGCCAAAACTATTAGTCTTGATTAGTCTACTTATAACTAAGTCTTGGATTAGGATAGTAATTAAGTGTAGTTGAGCATTAGACTTCACGGCGTTCATCGATTGGAGACGAAGAACTACTAGGGGAGCTTGTGGAACTTCATCAACAAAAGGTATGTGGATACTAGAACTCATATATCACTCAAAAGTCTATCTACTTGATCTCCTATTTGAGACAATAGTCGTATAGCTATATAGACTTCGATTATACATATTTGATATTTCGAAACAGTTTAACTCGCTTACATATTTATCGAAATATGTGTTGGTAAGCTTTCGCTTTAACCAAGTTCATCTTATATTCTCGATTTAAAGTCAAAAGATGATCATGTTAAAATCACATGGTAACATCTTACATGATTTGTGTGAGAGTGATCATTTGATGTAGACTCGAGAATGTTTCGTATTGATCATTCGATCATTTAAAAATTGCTTTGAAGCTAACAGTTTGTGTGAGACAGCTATTCCCGTCTTCCGAGAATGTTTCAATGATTGAAATGGGAGTTTAGAACACTTAACCATTATTGGATTATGAGCACATTATGCGTACTTGCATATGTGTTGATCCATGCCCGGGAACCATGGTATGCATACCCGTATGCGTACTGATTGGTTTTGTAGAGGTCCGGGAACCAAGTACGTATACTTGTACGCATACTAGCGTGAGGTTCAAGTTCCCGGACTTTACTGAGTTTGGTGGTATGCGTACACGTTCGCGTGCTGGATAACCCAAACTTAGTCTGGCCACTTAGGTATGCGTACACGTTCGCATACTTGAGTTGGTTATGTTCTAAAATCGTTTTTTTCATGAACTAATACATTTATATAATAAGGAATGCAATCTTTTGCAAACCGTGTCTATAATGTTCATGACTTGATTCGAGTGAATCAAAATCGATTTTGCTTCAATTGTGTCTTGTATACTTCTATGAGAATATAAACAATTGAACAAATCTAGAACTAGTTTCATTTGAGTCATTTAAACTAGTTATGGTTAAGATGAATATGGTTGACATGAAAGTGTTCATATGGCTAACTTCGGTTAACTATTGTTGAGCCAACAAAGGTGTACACGTTTAGGTACGGTTACCCATATATATATGAAGTCACTTTTCATTTGTGTGTAACAAGCTAAGTTTGATCTAGCAGGATTGAAAGATATTAGCTTGAGTCTAATCATGTTTTCATCTAACGGTGAATATTGAATGCTTTGTTACCAAGGTAACATTGATTGCAAACCCTGATTTGAAGACTATATAAAGGAGAACTCTGGCAACTGGGAAACCTAATCCCCACACCTCATGTGTGATACTAGTTGCGACTAGAGTCGATTCTCCTTTAACCTTAGGTTTTTACAAAACCCTATAGGTTAATGACTTGAAGACTTCATTCGGATTGTGAAGCCAGACCCAACTATTTTCTCTGTAGTTGCGTTTCCGATCTTGCTATTTTTTATCGTGATTGAGTACTATCTTTTCTAAGATTTGCTCGAGATTTAATCTCCGATAGGCAAGATAAAAAGTATTCACAAACATCTTCGTCTCATCGTTTGTGATTCTACGGTATCTTGTTTCGCTACCATACGATTAAGATTATTGTGAGGTGATTGATATTTTGTTAGAGCATAGCTCGAGTTGAACCCACCAAGCGTTGGTATGTCAAGTTTGGTTGTCATATTTTAGTGAACCAAAACTCATTTTAAGACTCGCTTGATTATGTACTAGAGTCAACTTCGTATAGGTTAGCTTAAAAGTATTAGGATATGAGACATTACAAGTATTGCGAAGACTTGAAAGAAGTGAAGAAGCCAAAAATTTACAATGACAACATCATCCTTCCACTTGAGGTTAGTGATATATGACTTGAACTGTTTCATTCCCTAACGTATCTTTCAAGTCGTGCATATTGAAAACAAAACTGCAAAGCATGAACACTCTAGATAGACATAGTATTAAGGAATACAATATGAAGTTTATTGCTTAACCATTAAAATTTGTAGATAAGATATCGACATAATCATTTAAATGCTATTGTGATTATGTATGGGTATGAGGTGAGGATTTCATCCCAGGAAACAATGTTTTACATGTGTTTTAAGGAAGTAAGTTCATAAACTTGTTTATGAATCGAAAAGGAAATCGTTTGGCGTTATTGGGATTGTTATTCATTGCATGTCTTGTGAACATCCAATATGTGTTGTAGGATCATAATATCGCCACAACAACAACTCGCGAAGACAACGGATAACAACATTGCGAGTCAGTCGCGAGAGGGTTAAATATAAATGGCGCCTTTGGATGACGATAGGAGGATATGAAATCTGGCGAAAGTTAAGAAGTGTCGCGAGTATGAATATTTGTACGTCTGCGACACTTCGCGAGACATTCCCGAAAATAAAGGATAGCTTAGCTGTCATTCACTATGTATTACCCTATATAAAGGGATGAGTGAATTTGTTGAAAGGAGAGTTCTTTTTGGATTGGAAAGCAAGTCATTAGGAGAGAGAAACAGAGCGAATGTAGTAAGATCTTAAGTGTAATTCCATTTTCTGTGTAAACATTTTAAGAAAATTATTAATAAATATTCATAATTGTTCATCTATTATCTTACGAATGGATTAGTTAAACAAAATATAGTGAGGGTGTATTGTGGGATTTCTGCAACTACATATTGGCGCTAGAAACTTGTGAACTAAAAAAAAGATTGGCATAGAGATTTGGAGGAATTTGAATGCGATAATTTTCAAAAGATTTACTAAAAGAGAAATGGCTAGAAGAAGAAATGTACTTGAACAACTTTGTGAGAAGAAGTGGAAGACTTCTTTGGGGAAAGGAGAATTGAACAAGGAGAATCGTCAAGGATGAATATGAGAAATGAGGAAGAAAATCATGTTCAACGTTTAATTCCTCCAGATAGCAAATGAAAGCGTGGATTACGATAGAGTAAGTGTACATACTTGGAGGTCGAATTCGAGGATGAAAGGGAAGAAGAGCAGCGAGTTGATGAATAACGGACAAGAAGTAGGAGATCAAGAAATGAATCTAGGAAATGAAGAAATCACGACATTGGAAACATTGAGACAAACAATACATGAAGAAAGGCGACTAGAGGCGAAGAAGCGAGCAAATTTGACAAGACGAGAATCATGAATTAAGAATGGAAAATATGAGATTGCAAAATAGAAGATCGAGAAGCAACTGCGAGATCGAGCTCAAGATCGACTAGGGAAGAAAGAAGGAGAGCCTTACCAACGAAATTACGAGAGATAGAAAACCAACGGGAAGCACAAAATCTCGGCTCGAGAACATCACGAAAGAAGAGAGGGCGCGAGAAGATCGTTATATTCCCCATCCAGAGAATTTCCAAGATGAGCGAGTGAAGAAAATCGGGGAACTAGGCGATTTCGGGGGCCAAATGATCCAGCCATTTGAAGGAAGAGCAATCTTGCATGGAAGAGAAGCATTGAGAAGGCAAAAAGAGATCGTGGACGACATTGAGAAACATTATCTTTGAACAAGCACGCTTAGCCCGCGAGAGAGAGAGAGTAAGAGCGAAGTGGAAAACCAAGAATTGGAAGAAGCAATCCGGCAAAATAATCACGACAACCGAGAAAGGAGGCGAGCACAAAATCGTGTCAATAGAAATACCAATGGAGAATACGAAAGGATGCGAGAGGAGAGTTGATAGAGAACCCGGAAGAGAGAACGATAGATATAATGGTGTGCGAATTGATGAAAGAGACGAAGGAGAAAGTCGCGAGAGAAAGGAGAGAAGAAAATAGTGGACAAGAAGGTCAAAACGAGGCATGAACGCGCGGGAGGCGAGAGGCGAGCTAAAAGACCAGCGAGAATCAAATCCACGAGGAAAATGAGCAAATCTTGAAAGAACTAGCGAAATGAGAAAATTGTTAAACGGTAGGAAGGAAGGAGGAAGAAGGCAGGTTGGATGAAGCCATCGCGAGAAAGCTGCGAAGACTCCTTTCACAATAGAAGTACAAATGGGAGGAATACCACCTAAATGCAATGCACTGCATTAACCAACATTTTCGATGGAACAACTTTGTGCGATACAACACATCAAGGCTTATATGAGATGTATGTTACAATGGGAGAATCATGATGCCATATTGTGCAAATACTTCGCATCAAGCTTAATTGGAGAAGCTCTTGAAATGGTTTGAAGGATTACCAGAAACACAATCTCATCATTCAACCATTTACAAACTATTTTCTTGGGAGCGTATATAAGTAACAATTCCACGCGACCCGGGAATTGAAGATGTATTCGGATTGAAACAAAGAGTCGGCGAGAGTTTAAGACATCGACAATGAGATGGAGAACAATGTGCGGTGAAATGGTAGGAAGGGTAGAGGAAAGATATCTCATTTTATCATTTGTAAATGCTACATTCGCAACAAGTTTGTTATACATTCAAATATTCGGAATTAAAAATACGATTACGATGGTGAAATTGCGAGAACTCAAGAAGAATACATTGCTTTGGAAGAAAGACAAAATGAAATGGAATCATACCCGATTGCGAATACAAGTTCGAACAGCTGCGAATGCAAGTTTATTACCAAAATTTTTAAACTCGGTGGCGACCACTTCGCAAGGGCAACCGGAAAACAGAGTTGATGATGGACAAGCGAGAAAATAGTGGCTATGGGGAGCCGAGATCGGGAGGAATTTGATAGAGAAAGGAACTACTACAACCGCGGCAACAATAATAAAATTCGAGAGATTAGATCATATGCAAGAAACTTATGGAGGACGAAGGCATAATAACCATGGAGGGCCAAGAAATCGCAGTGGTATGGGAAGAGATCGAGAATGCCACCACTAAATGCTAGTGTGGAAAAAATTTGGGAAGCTATACTTGTAATGGAGGACGTACCACCACCATGGAATGCGGGAGTGAACCACCACCAAGTGACGAAGTCATGAATATTGTTCTTACCATCGCTTTCATGGACATCTAACAAATGATTGCGAAACATAAAGAGAATCATTCTCGAGAATGATTGATCGGAAGTTGACTCATTTTCTAAAAGATGAAGAAAGGGAAGCAAGTACTAACAACATCACCATCGAAGTGCAAAAAACAGTTTCAAAGAAGGGAAAAGAAGCATTCGTAATAGAAGTGGGAACAAAGGCCAAAAATCTATTTTGCAACTCTATCGTTCACTCATATCGTACAATTGAAGATTTTCACGATAATGTGCTTAGTAGAGTATATGCAAGAGATTTTCATAACAAAGAAGTGATGAACACTGGCGAGAAAGTCGCAATTGAAAGATTGGCGGCTAAAAATTATTTCTTTCTCTGCCAGACGAGGTACCCAAAGGAAGAGAAGCACATGATAGCCCGTTGGTGGTGCGACTGGACATTAATCCAAGACCAGTTGATGGAGAAGATGACGAAGCAGAAAATTGTTGGGCAATCAATAGAATCCTAATCGATACTGGAAGTTCGGTGAATATTCTGTTTTACCATACTTATAAGACTATGGGTGGAGAGGATGAAAATTTGATTCCTTCAACGTACAAAATTTACGGTTTTAACGGCACAGCGAACAAACCTAAAGGAGAGGTTCACATGAGGATACCTTTACAAGGATTATCGGTGACATTTTATTCTGCGTGGTTAGCGTGGAATCTCCTTATAACGCATTAATTGGGCGACCATGGCTGCACGAAATCTTGGGAGTAGCATCAACATACCATCAATGTATAAAGTTTCCCCATCCAAATGGTATTGGAATTATAAAGGGAGATTGGAAGGAAGGTCAGAAATGTTATGAGGTTGACGTAGAGAGCTGTGAAGAGAGAAATGCTAAAAGGAAAGGTTGGAAACAGAATATCAAAGATGAACGAGAGAGAAAAGAGAAGGCTGATGGTGGATACTATAGAGATAAGAAATGAAGAAGCATCGCGAAGTGCCGCAAGAATAGGCGAATGTTACGATGCCGCAAAGATAATTGGTTGTAGTTCATCGCGAAGTGCCGTAGAAACATCGCGAAGTGCATGAGATGAATGCATGGAAGCGGGCGAACGTTACGATGGAAAGGAGTCCTTCAAGGATTGGGATAACGCGAGGCAAAGAGTACAATGTACAAAAGGCATAAAAAGTAAACTGAATGGTCTGTGATAAGTAATCGACAAAGATATATCAAAGGCAAGACAAAGAAGAAATGATATGTGAGAATTTCGACAAGAAGAATGTACAAGAATCCGAGAGAAAAATGAATGAAACAGCATTGTGCGATGTCTTCGCAAATTAAATATCAGAATGACAATTAAATATGAATGATTGAATGATTTAACAACAATGAATGAGTAAATGAATGGGACGAACCTTTATGGCGTACACCTAGTTCGCGAATTACATTTCGTAAGAGGCAAATGTAAGACCTAAAGTGCGTCATATAAGGGGTATCTCTTAACATGGCTCGGGGAAAAGGTTACACCGCCCCTGGAACTGGGTCATGCAGATTTGGGGCCCATGAAAGCCCTATCGGAGGAGGTACCTTGGATTCCCAACTATATATGTAGGTTATACCCTGGTTGGGCGGCCGAGGGTCTCTTTCAAGGAGTCGGCGTATGATCAAGGCGCCGAGGTACACGGTTGAGTCAAGAGTGCGGGGAGCATGGAACTTCCTTACCACTCTTGACAAGTCTTGGCGCATCTTTGCACTCGGCAGAAGAAAACTCCACTTAGGGTGCAGCCTTGTAACCATAAACCCTATAGGTATAAGGGATAAGAGGCTGCGAAAACAAGCTGGTTGTTGTTAAGACCGGATGGGAGGAGCTAGCCTTGTATGGCCGATGTACGCCTCCTTGAAGGGGCAACCGGGGAGATGATAAGGCGGCACCCTCCATTAGGGAGGCTGATAAGTGCCAAAAGACGCAAATGTCACGAGGCTTTGTTTTCGTAAGGAAACTTAGGCTTGTCATATTTGTGCAATGATCTGCGAGAGGCAATAATACTAACGCGAGGGTAAGGCGAGATCAATGGGTCCTTACATGCAAGTGTAAAGACGTCCTGCGATTTCGTCGCAAAGGCTGCAATGTCACGGGGCTTTATTTTCGCAAGAATATTTAGGCTGTCATATTATCGCAAGCAAAATATCTGCTTGAGAGGCAAAAATACTTGAAAAATGATAAGGCAAGGTCAATGGGTTTTTGCATGCAAGTGTAAAGACGTCCTGCGACCTTGTCGCAATAAGGAGTGCGAGTAAGACCTTTACTTAGGAAGGTCAAGCTTAGAAGACCACCAAAAATGATAAGGCGAGATCAATAGATTTCTTCTTTTATAAAAATCACTTGCGACCTCGTCGTAATTATAAATTTAAACATCATTCACGAGTCGAGGAGGAAGAAAATGCGAATCTCGAAATTTCATTCTTTCATATGAAGATGCATAACGAGAGGCAAATATGGGAATGGAAAAGACGAAATATTGTTATCCATCTTCCAATGAAAGAGTTATACATTAATAATGTTAGCCAAGAAAGGGGAATGGAGATTGAATTTATGGGCAATAAACCCAAGAAGTTTACAAAAAGAGATACAGAAATGTACGAGATATTACGAGCGTGAAAAGAAACAAAAAAAGAATTATCTCTTTGGTGATTCTTCTCCTCTATCCCGATCCTTCAATTTCATTATTCTCGTCGCGAGTTTTCTTTTCGCTGGCCTCACTATCGAAGCGTCGAGACAGGCAAATTCTCAGGAACTTCTTCGGAAAGCCAAGGATATGAACAAAGAGGGATTTTGTGATCATTACAAACATACTCCATGGCTTCATTGCGAAAACGAACGGCATCATTATTAAAATTCGCCACGGTAGTTTGAAATTGTTTCTTCAACTTGGAATATCTATTCTCGCGAAGGGTGAGATTCTTTGCGAGTTGTGCTTTCTCAGATTCAAGTTCTTCAATCCTTGCTTGAAATCTTTTTTCGGACTCTGCAAATAAATTACGATAAATTAACAACTCAACAACAATATTACAGAGGTAAGAAACAGTAAGGTATAATAAATAACCTTCAATCGAGATATTATATCTTTAACCAAGGAAGTATGCTCGGTATGAAGACTAACATCAACACCTAAGTTATTCTGGCATTATCTAAGATTTTCGCGGCCCAAGCGAATTCATCGTCATTATTTATAATAAGAAGTGAGCGAATTTGATTTTCTCGCTCACTAAGTAAGGAGTTACGGCGAAGCAATTCATCTCGCTCCATTTGCACTTCGAGAAGGGACTTTTGAAATGTTGCTAATGCACAGGCACCATTATTAGCAATGCGATCTTTGTCATCTATATGGTCACTAATTTTCTTCCTTAAAATTTTGGTTTCCTCATGAGACTCGAGGTACATTTGTTTAAACTGGTTGGTTGTACTTAAACTAGATCTGTGCTCAATTTCTAAGAGGCGGTACTTGGTTTGGAGTTCATTTAATGAAAGAGAATTAATTATGCTTGACGAACTACTTAAAGAGTTGTTGAGATGAGCGAGAAGAGTGTCATTATCCATAGGCTCGGGAAATGAATGGAGAAGAATAGCTTCTTCGGAGAGGTTATATACATCTGCGAAAGTGATAAGTCGGGTAGCAACGGGAAATTGATAAGATGAAAATAATAAGAGAGAAAAAATTTTATACCATAAAGTTCTTGATTAGCGTTACGGAGAGTGGTAACTTTGTCCTTACAGGGAGAAAACTCAGTTTCCAATTGTTGGATCTTTTCGCGAGATCTCGCAGATTCAACTTCTAATTCTTTGATCCTTGTGCAAATTGGGTATTCTTCTTCAATTGAATGTTATACCTCCTCTCAAGATCGAGGCAACCACAAAAGAAGTTTTTCCGGCTGCGAAGAAAGATAAAAAGGTTATTAAGATATAAATTAAAAGCGAAGTTGGAGGAGAAATATGAGTTCGAACATACCAACGAATTAAGTGCATTTAAGAAGCTAGGGGATACGAGATCTAGAAACTCCTTTGAAAGAGTCATTGCCATCCAGCGGTGTAGCATTACATATGGTGGCGAGGTTCTCGCATATAGAAGTCGAGATGAGTATCTCCAATTCCTTGAAGAGAATCCGAGAAGATCTTTGAACAATTGATCCATAGGAGAATTGGCCGATTGAGCTTCATTTTGGAAAGTTGAATCCAAAACATTATCATTATCATCCTCATCGGAAGATTGAACTTGAGCTAAGATGAGAGGAAGGTTGAGTTTTTCGCTTCTTAGATGGTGGTGGCAGAAGACTTATCCTTGCGTGCATTGGCTTTAGTTTTGCCTTTAACTTTGCGACTATCGCTTCCTCGGCGTCAACCTTCGCATACAAATGAAGATAAGAAATAGAGGCAACAATATTGTTAAATAACATAAAAAAGATATTTCTTACTTCATCAAGTAGCGATCGAAGTATTGCCAAGGTACTTGCCGGTGGATTTGCCTTGTAACTTTTCCTCGGTTTGACAATACGGAAAATTTACAAACTCAATGAGTACAAGAGGAAAGAGGGATTGCAAAAGCAAGCTGTGGGGACATACCTCTTCCGCCTTCTTGGGCCACTTAAATTCCCAAGGATGATAGCTGCGAGATTTGCGGGGAGTACATGCGAACACTGCTATGTAAGGTCCACTTAAGAGCAAAGGAACAACCCACCACCTCTCATCTTTAGAGTGGCGAGGAGTAGTGTTCTTACCGAATGCCGGTCGATATCTTGCATGAGTAATTTATCCTCGGGGATATTATCTTTTCTCTTCAACCAAGCGCCCAGCGAGATTTCTTATTTCTCATGCCTATTACTTCATAATTTTCAAAAAGTTTTCTACGAGTGTATCTCTCGGGGATTATTTCTAAATTTACATATTCGGGGTCTCGACATTGTTAGGATATAGAGATCCTTTGCCAGCACCACAGTTGGCAAACTCAAGCATTAGACGGATACAATCGCCGCATAATTGATAGACGGCTCGCGAGAAGTTCGGATGGGAAAGGATTTCATAAAGAGTGGCATCTCGGGATCATATAAAGGAATGGGAAGTCTGCGAGAAGTTGACCTAGCGAAACAATAATCTTGTGATCATCACATTGATGATCGGAAAAAAGCTTAGCGGTGAGTATAGATGAACATCCTTGATTAGGAATGGTAGAAAGGGTGAAACCTTTATCTTGCAACTTTTACGAGTCTCAATAAAGCGAGGTTTGTACATACGACTAAGTGAAGCCATTATCAATATGGGAAGGGATAAAGAATCGAAGATTAAGATATGATAAAAAAAGATCGAAGATTTGCGAAGCGCGGCTTGCGGAAGAAGAAGATAAAAGAAAAGTTGCGAGAGAGAAGACGAAAAGAGAAAAAAGAAAGATATGAAAAATATATATAGAGAGAAACATCCTCGGGGAAACGAGAGCATTTAATGAGAAGGGACGTGAATGGTCAAGAATAAACGATTGAAAGAGACGTGTCGGGAATAGAATGGAGGAGTAGACATACGTAATAAAGTCCGTATGGAAAGATGAAAGCGAAACAAGTACGGATAAACGGTTGCGGCGGTTCAAAAATATTGATTCTCATGACATTCTCTCCTTCGCGAGAGAAGACATGAGAAGAGGCAAGATGTAGGATCATAATATCGCCACAACAACAATTCGCGAAGACAACGGATAACAACATTGCGAGTGAGTCGCGAGAGGGTTAAATATAAATGGCCTTTGGATGACGATAGGAGGATATGAAATCTGGCGAAAGTTAAGAAGTGTCGCGAGTATGAATATTTGTACGTCTGCGACACTTCGCGAGACATTCCCGAAAATAAAGGACAAGCTTAGGTTTGTCATTCACTATGTATTACCCTATATAAAGGGATGAGTGAATTTGTTGAAGGAGAGTTCTTTTTGGATTGGAAAGCAAGTCATTAGGAGAGAAAGCAGAGCGAATGTAGTAAGATCTTAAGTGTAATTCCATTTTCTGTGTAAACATTTTAAGAAAATTATTAATAAATATTCATAATTGTTCATCTATTATCTTCGAATGGATTAGTTAAACAAAATATAGTGAGGGGTGTATTGTGGGATTTCTGCAACTACACGATAATGTTTATATTTTATTGTTCAAAGTTATTACTTAATAGCTACAGGAAGAAAATCCCAGGATCGAAATAAATAAGTTAAGAATATTTTATTTAAGGTTGTTAATTTTATTTTAGGAAAATGAGAATTAGTAATGTGCATTTACTAGTTGAGATTTTCCAGAGAGATTTTCGATCATTATTTTGGATGAGCATTTCGGGAATGATGGAAACCGAATTTGGAACGTATTGAATATCTTTGAGAATATTTTCGTTTTTGGAAATTCATTGGTGTCCAAACTTCCTTGTCTATAAATACTTGAAGTTTGCATTTCTAGCAAACTAATCCTTCGTGACAACAAATTTCATCGGTTGTTTCTTGGTGTAGCCACCTATTCGGAGAGGAGAGTAATCTAATTAGGCGAAATCTCTTTACTTATTGCTGATTTAAAGTCTTCTTTGGGATTGAGAAGCTCTACGAGTACCGTTGGTGGGGAAACTAGATAGTGCGGTTTATCTTGTGTTTTCGATTGATTTGATTGACTAACGGTGGTTGAACTTTGATTGCACCTAGTTTGTTTATGCTTGAGAATCTTCTCTTCTCGATATAAGATTCACTCAAACTAGTCGAAGTTTGACAGGATCTATGAGATTGTTAGTGCTAAATACGATCTTGTGATAATCCATTATTAACGCAGACTAGTTCCGTGTGATTGATCACAAGAGATTCAATTTGTTGTGTGTCTTGGTGTTTATTGAAGATCTAAGAAGATTTGAAGACAAAGAAGATATTGAAGAATTGCGATTGGGGGTTCATAATCTTTGGTGTGCACAATACTTGTTTCGGTATAAGAGGATCCAACTATAATCAGTTTATCCTTGTGGTAGATTGGATTTATTAGTTGTGTAGATCGACATCAATACAATTCTTTGTGATTAAAAGTATTAATTGCAAAATCTTAACAATTACTTCGGTAGTTGATAATAAGATAGATCTAAGAACCTGACGAAGGAGTTTATGTTAAGATAAACAGAAGAGCCTTTGTCGAACTCACATCACTTGGTTGAAGAGAGTTGATACCAATTTACTGTTTGGAATACAAACCAAATGAATTGTTCCAAGTACGTGACTTATTCATAAGTTGGATACATGGGAATACAGACGGAACTAGGTGAACTATAGGTTTAGTTGCTTGGTCTCAACTATACGAAGTTAGGTTTAATTTTGTGTAGCGGCTTAATCACAGAGTATTCAGTGGACAAGGTCCGGTGTTTTTTTGCATTTGCGATTTCCTCGTTAACAAAATCTTGCTGTGTCATTTACTTTATATTTTCGCATTATAATTGTTTTATTATAATTAAAGTAAATTATACAAACGCTAATTCCTATTTACTTGATAAGCAATCCTATTGTGTTTGGTTAAGTCCGGACCTTTTTATCAAGTAAACATACTTCGTTGTTGTATTGTCTCGATTTCGTATCCATAGATGATCACATGAAGTGTGAAACGATTAGTTGCATTGTCTCGACTCAGTCCATAGACAATCACTTTCGGAGAAAGGACTTATAGGTAGGAAAAGTTTTCGCTTGAGGTATATTTGGGTACCCTCGCTTTTTCAATTGGTATCAGAGCAGGTAAACACGAAAATATCTAACAATTTGTGTTTGGTGCGATCCAACCTATAAGAATAAACTCGAGTTCTCATGAATCGACTTCAAATTAACGTATCGGGCCAATATTTGATTTTAACAAACTATATATGGTGGAAATATGCTATGAGATATTTTCTTCAATCACGAGACTTTAATACTTGGCTAATAATTATCGATGGTTATATTCGTCCAAAGATTGAAAATTCAGAAACTGAGTTTAAACGCTTAGTAGATTTTTCAAACGAAGAAAAGGTGCTTGCAAAGCAGAATTTAGATGGTTTGAATGCTATAATACATGTTGTAAGTCGTGATCTACAACATCATGTATCAACATGTCAAACTTCGGAAGAATCTTGGGATAACCTTGTGATCGTATTCGAAGGAAACACTTGGGAAAAGAAACTAGACTTCAAACTCTTACATCCGATTGGGAAAACCTTGAAATGGATGACAACGATACTTTTGAAGAGTTTTATCTTAAACTTTCTCGAGATAATTAATGCCTATTTCTCTCTTGGAAAGACTATCTCTGAAAAAGATATAGTGTGCAAAATTCTCGAGATCGTTGCCTCCAAGATAATTCTAAGAAGCATGCAATCATAGAAGCAAATGATCTCTCAACTCTCTCATGAAGCACACTGCGTTGAAAGTTAAAGATCTTTGATCATGAATCACGATCTATTCAAAACAAAGGAATTGCTTTTAAAAGCCGCAAAAATTCCAAAAGCTCAATGGAAAGGAATAGACGGATGGATGATTCGGATGAACATACAGTAAAAGTGCATGATGAAATTGAGCAATCATTATCATTGATTACTGTGACAGTTTGAGATCTCTTAAAAGGCGTAATAAGAGATTCATTAAGGATACTCATCGATCTTCTCGTCACATGATCGAGTTCATCAAAAGGATCATGAAAAAGATGATGAATATCACCGCAATGCTTTAAATTTAAAGGGTTTGGTCATATTGCTAAAGAATGTCCTCGATCTTAAGAAATTCGGAAGCAAGGCGTTGGTTGTAACTCTAGATAAGATCTGATTCATCGATTTTGAAGAAGAAAGCAGCTAATATTGCATTAGTTGTCAATCTTATTTCTTCCTCCTCCATTAGTGATTTACCCATTTTAAAAATGGACATGTGTTCTATGTTATTAAATCATCTAATGGTAAATGGGAAAAAAAAATAAGACAAGATGCAAAAATTGTTTGAAATTGCTAAAAAGTAGGCAACTCAAGTCAATCTCAATGCTTCGTTAGTTCGAGGTAACAAGAAGAGAATTTCTCATCACGATACTAGATCAAGGACAATCTTTTTGTTCTAATTTCCATAATGAGAAAATCTCATACTAATACCACTTGCTTCAGTATTAGAATTCTTTCCCACCCATGTGTGCCGAATTTTGAGTGAGGAAGAAGAAAAATCAAGGCATTATGTGTAGATTATGCAAATAAAATCTAGTATTTGAAAGTATTTGATATATTCGTATTTTTAGGAATATTATATTTTCGGAAGTGTGAAAATTATAAAAATATCCTTATCCTTCTTTGGTCATTCCTTGTCCGAACATGAGTCCGGATCCAACATCTTCTTTTGGCAAGATGCTAGATTAGAAAGATCAACTTAAGATTAAGAGTGGATCTTCTCTTGATATTAAGGATAAAATTAGAAAGGAGATTGGCTTAGCAAGAGGAAAGAGAATACTACGAAAGAAAGATCGGTGTATTGAAGCATTGACACACTTTGTGTTCAATCAAAGACGAATTACATGCTCTTAATCCTTCACGAAAATTTCTCACTGCAAAGAGATTCAAGCAACAAGGTTTTCTACTTGAAGAATTTCACAAGCTAAAGTCTGAAAGTAATAATCCACCTCCATTTAGCACTAATATGAAGGACTAAGTTGCAGAAGGAAAATAAACTTCAATTTTTGATTTCTTTCAATGATTGTATTAAGTCTATTATGAATAAAAACTATTATGAATAAAATTATTTGATTTATAATTTTCTTGTAATGGTTTTTGATTTACCTATAATATTGAATGCTTTATTATTGCTATGGATGTTTATGGGATGTTTGATTTGGTTTACTACCTTGATATTCGATCTCATAATATTGTGAACCCTTATGGTTTGGGTGAATTTTTGATTTAGCAGGATTAAGTTCTAGCCCATGTTGGTAGGCTTTATCAAAGGATCATGAGGGGTTCTTGTAGAAAAAATATGTGAAAAAGTCACAATATGTTGAATAGGTTTTGGTTTAGCATAAAAGCATATGTGTTTCGACGGTTTTCAACTTTTGCTTGCAATTGTTAAAACCGGTTTTCAATCTTTCTCTGGTAAAGGTTGGTTGTTGTTATTCTTTTGTTTTGCATAAGGATGACAACATAATGATATTTCGATATCAATTCTCCCTGGAAGAACATACAAACATATTGGAGAAGCAGATGCGAAATTTGAGGTAACAATGTTGTTAGTTAATTGTTTTCCTGTTTAAGAAAAGCCTGATTTTATTTCATATATATTTGTTTTTTCTTAACAAAATTTCGGTTCTATTGATGTTTTATTCCATGATGTGTGTATGGATGTGTGTGTGATTCAATTGGTTCCGGTTAAGAAAAACCATTGTTATCTTGCTTTATTGTGTGGTATCAATTGTTTAGGCTTACAAAATTTCGGTGCAATTGCGGTGCTTTAATGTCTATGTTGATTCAATTGCTTCCGGTTGAGGTGAATAATTATGCAAGTTGATTTATTAAGTTTGTATGAATTATTTATGGCGTAACGAAAGAAAAGGTTTACGGGATAAGTTGTTTAGTCCATTTCAATTTCGGATAAAAGAAACTAAGGTTTTCTTAGTTAGACTTATCAAAGTGGAGGTTTCAGTTATTCAAGTATAATCGAATGCCTTAACTAGAAATGCTAGTTAGCTAACATAGTACTTGTCTTGTTTAAAATTGAAAGGTCTAAGTTATATGGATAATTAGAACCTGATGAGAAAAATAGAGTTATCTTTATTTTGGTCTTATCGAATGAAGCGATTGTATTTGTACACTCGGTTTAGCAAAGGGACTAAGGTGCTTAGTTGATTTTTGGTTTGCTAAACTAAACTGGGAAAATTGCTTGGAAATTGTTTCCTTGATAACATATCAAAACAAATTACTTTGTAGTTTCTGGTTTTGATATGGTTATCAAAAATGGTTTGTGGAACCCTCGTGCTTAACTCTATAGGTTTGCAAGTCTATTTTTGAGATTTGTAAGATTCTTTTCGTGTTGTCCTTTATTTTTTTCGTTTCTTTGTCATTTTGTGACAAAAGGGGGAGAAATATATGGAGTAAAAAAGTGATACTGGTATTGATTTTATATTGATTGGTATCACTAAGGAAAAGAACATTGGTGCTTAAACGTTTATCTAACGAAAGAGTGAAAGCATAGACTAAGGGGGAGTAGCATATAATATTGATTGGTATAACAAAGACATGCGTATTGATGAAATCTACCTATCTCACCCAGGGAGTAATATTCTTTGTTATTATAATGTCACATGGCATTTAAGGATTGAATGAATGCGAGGTTATCCATAGACAATCACTTTGTGAACCGATTAAATGCATTGTATCGACTCGGTCCATAGACAATCACTTTAGGAGAAAGAACTTATAGGTAGGAAAAGTTTTAGCTTGAGGTATATTTGGGTAACCTCGCCTTTTTTCATATTTTTAGGACGTTCTTCGGGAATAAAAGTCCGTATATCAATTGGTTCCGTTCACCTTGATTTATCAAAATACGGATAAAAACTCATAGGTTTATACGAGGGAGACAGATTTATATATTCAATAGACTTTTCCTGTGTGAGACATATTGGTATATCAAGTACTTTGGGTCGTAGCAACTCTTTGTTGTGGGTGAGATCAGCTAAAGGAATCAAGTGCATAGAGCCCTGCTGGGATTCAGATATGTAAGGAGCGCAACTGTACCTTGATCAGTGTGAGATTGGTTAGGCTCAACTACATTCCAGTTCAGTTAACTTGGAGAGGCTAGTGTCTGCAGCGGCTTAATACATGGTGTGGTGTTCAAATTTGGACTAGGTCCCGGGTTTTTCTCGCATTTGCGATTTCCTTGTTAACAAAACTTTGGTGTCTGTGTTATTTCTTTTTCCGTATTATATTTTCTATTTAATTGAAATATCACAAAGTTTTGCGTAAGTTCAATCAATTGTGAATCCAACCTTTGGTTTTGATTAAATTGATTGACACTTGGATATTAGTTTTGATATCGTCCAAGTTATTTCTTTTATTAATCGGGCTCACGTATTTCTATCTATTTGATTTAGTTAAAGTTGCTTGTGAAACTATAGAAATATTGTTCTCCAGCTTACTCAAGAATATCCAAGATGAATTGAAGACAACAAAGGCATTATCCTTCAACTCGAGGTTAGTAACTACAGACTTAACTTGTTCCATTTTTATCTTGTTTCTTTCAAGTTTTTTATATTGAAAACATAACATGCATGCGAATCGCATATATACTCTAGTGGATAGACATGATCATAATAGTATGGTCATAGTATTAAGGAATGATATTATGAAGTATAACGCTTATCTTTTGAACTTGTAGTTATGACATCGACATAATATTGTATATAGTTTCATGACTATGTGAATGGGTGTATGGTGAATATTTCATCCTAGGAAACAATGTTTTACATTTGTTTAAAGAAAGTGCATTCATGAACTTGTTTCGTGAATCGAAAGCTTAAATCATTAGGCTTATTGGTGGGATATTCATTCAAATCTTTGGATGACCAATATGTGTGAGATGGTAGAACCGATCTTAACTTATGTTATGTATCTTGGTATAACTAATCACAATGCCCGACTTATAATTTGGTATGACTGGTTTTTATTAATTGGTGTAACCGATCCTAAGTAATACATGTGATGGTATGATCGATCCTTGTAATTGGTGTAACCGATCCTAGTAATTTGTGTGCCCGATCACGGAGAGTTGTAAAAATAGATCCTTGTAATTGGTAACCGGTCCTGGTAACTGGTGTAACCGGTCCTGGTAACTGGTGTGACCAATCACAAGCAATACCATGGGAATATGGAACCGATCCTCAGAATCGGTGTAACCGATCCTAGGATGTGTAACCAATCACAAGTATTTCCATAAAGTGGTATAATCGATCCTAGTGATTGGTAGAACCAATTGAACCCATGTATGTGATTTGGTATTTGATCAATCACATAATAGTCTTGGAATACAGAAACCAATTCTAAACTTGTTTGGAAGTGTGGTATGACCGATTCCAAGAACGTAAATCCATGTGAATATGAAATAAGGATTCAGAGTGAAAAAGATTTCAATATACTTTGAACACGCACAGTAACTCTTATCATTTATTGTTCAAAGATATTCCGTAGTACTCAAGGATATCCTGTACCGAAATAAATTAAGAATCTTTTAATTAAGGTTGTTAGTTTTATATACATTAATTACCAGCAATTAATGTGTAGCTCTAGAAAATAAAAGTTAGTAAATGTGCATTTACTAATTGGAGATTCTCTATTGAGAGATTTCAGAAATATTGGAAAAGCATTTATTGGAATTAGGAAAACCGAATCTTGATATTAATTGCATATCTTGAGAATATTTTCGGTTTTGGAAATTCCTTGGTGTCCAAACATCCTTGGTCTATAAATACCTAAGTTTGCATTTCAAGCAAACTATCCTAAGAGCCAGCAAACTTCACTTTTTGTTGTTTACTGGAGAGTAATCATCGAGAGGAAAGTACCATAATTAGGCGAAATCTCTTACGACCTCTCGTTTAAAGACTTCCGTGGGATCAAGAAGCTATACGAGTACCGTTGGTGGGAAACTAGATAATTGCATTGTTATTATAGTTTTCGATTATTGATTTGATTGACTAACGGTTGTTAAAACTTTTATTGCACCTAGTTTGTTTATTCTTGAGAACCTTCTCTTCTGATATAAGGCTCACTCAAACTAGATCAAAGATTTAACGCTTTCTCACGGATCTAAGTTTTTCTAGATCTCAGTAAAATAGATTCATTGATTTGCCATTGTTAATATCTCTGCTTACATTTACGACAAATTAATAAGGAATCAAGTTTCTTTTTGCAGGTTGTTACTTTGAAGATTAAATCGAAGATTGAAGACTTTGAAGATTTGAAGACTTTATTCTTGTGTTTTGATCTTGGTGTGATTTTATGTGACTTGATTTTCCGGGATTAAAAGGTTGTTTATTTTTTGATAAACATAAGCCTTTTGAGATCAACAAGTTGTTTGTGATTTTATCATAAACCTTGTAATCAAGATTGATTGTTTTGGTAATCATTGTCTTGTTTGATCTTGTAACCTAGAGTTTGGATCCGTAACGGATCTTAAAAATAAGATTCAGAATCGTGCTTTTATCATATATTTCGGATTGTGATTAAGAAAGTGAGTTTGGTTACCAAAAAGTTTTGATTCTTTACTGTTTGGAATACGATCCAAAGGAATCTTGTCTTTCTAGTTGAAAGATTGGTAGAAGAAGTTATTGTGAACCATTAAGAAGATATACTAGATTTAGTCCTAAAGAGAATGCCTGTTCTGCTAGGATATCTAGTATCTAACGTCTATTGATACTTTGGTTCTGGTAGATGTTATCAAAACAAGAATACTGCTGAAGCTGAGTAACTAGGATTTTAGATTGCTTGGTATCTTCTACATGAAGTTGCAGGTTTACTTTTTGTAGCGTCTTAATTCATTGAGTATTCAAAATTGGACTAGGTCCCGGGGGTTTTCTACAAGATTGTAGTTTTCCTTGTTAACAAAATACTGGTGTGTGCTTTACTTTATTTCCGCATTATAATTGTGTTTATATTATGATTAAAGTAAATACACTTGTACGTTAACTAGGCACTTGATATTGATCTTATAGTGTTTTGGTCTTGTACCGCAATTATTATCAAGTAAACATATTGTTGTTGTATTGTATCGATCTTGTATCCATAGACGATCACACAAGGTGTATTGTGATTCTCTACTTGGCTTTGATTTTTTACATTGTTAGGCCAGTCCAGACTAACCTTGTTCCAAGTGGACACCGTGTTGAAATATTCCTTTAGTGATTGTTGCTTAAAGAGGTTTATACACGGTGGGTCTTGAATAGGTTGTGATCAAAATCAAAGATTGTGGTGTATTTGGGTAACCTTGTATTTTCATGAATAATAATCTAGGCTACACTTCGAGTTGCATAAGTCCAGATTTTGAGTATAGCTAGACTTATGTTAAATAGCTATCCATTTCCATCACCTTGATCATACGTTTGATCTGATCATCCGTTCCGATCATAAATCAGGAAATTAATTATAGGCTTAATCTATGAGAGGCAGATTTGGTTTAAAGTCTTCAATTGAGTTGAAGCAACTCTTAATTGGTGTGACGTCATCTAAAGGAATCAATTGAGCGGAGTCCTGCTGGGATTCAAGAGGCGTAGAGGAGCGACCGTACCTTAATCAAGTGGGACCTGTCTCCATTAGCGGAGTTAATTGGTAGTAGGCTATTGTCTGTGAGATTAATACAGAAGTTAATTGGTAGTAGGTTATTGTCTCAGAGCGGCTTAATACGCTTTGGTGTTCAACTGACAAGGAATGGGGTTTTTCCGCATTTGCGATTTCCTCGTTAACAAATTTCAGTGTTTGTGTTATTTCTTTTACGCATTATATTGTTTATCTTTATAATTGGAATCTCACAGGTTGTGCGTTGATCAATCATAGTAGGTACGTCCGACCTATTGGATACGACTTGATTGATCCTTGGATATTGGTCTTTGGTACCGTCCAAGAACTCTCTTTTTAATTAGGTTCACGGATTCAATTCTGTAAACTTTCTAATCACAAGAGAGATAGATATATAATTAACTCTAGACACTTTCCTTAATTGAGTTTTTACTTTCGGAGCTGTGTTGAGTTTGTCCATACAGATTGCATACGAAAAAGTTGGTGGTGTATTTTGGTACCCCAGTATTTTTAGGTTGAGTTGGGTCACGAATTTTTTTTTCTTTTTATCGTTCATTTAAAATTGCCACGTTAAGATGAAGATGAATATGCATTAACAGTAAATTAATATTTTAGATTCATTTATATAATATTTTTTTAAAAAATTCAATTAGTCTGTTATAATCAATGTATCGTATAAGTATGCAACTCTAACCTGGAAAATATTGATACTGAGTGCAAGTGATGGACAAAATTGAGGTACCACACATGACAAAAGATCCATGTTTTCTTTCAGTAATTTTAAATCTGAATCGATAAAAGAGAGTATATGTTAATACTCGTCTTTGCTTGTGCAAAGAAAATGAGAAAAAAAAGAAAAAAAACGAAATCCCAACCTAGATTGATTATTATTATTTTATCTAATTTAGTTTTCACTTGTGTGAATTTTGACATGAAAATTAAAATTTTTGGGCCCCAACAATTTGAGGCTCTAGGCAATGGCCTAGCTATCCTAGTCCATAAGACGGCTATGTTCATACCAAAAGAAATTCGGCAAACTACGTTGTTTATAAGACGAAGTATAACTCATTTAGATTAATAAGAACTGAAGATGAAGTAGGTGTACGCATGAAATCAATTACAAAGGAAATTTCTTCTTCCCTCACAGCTCGATAAGATTGAACCCTCTTGGCACTTCAAAGTTTCAAAAATGCTATCTTTTTTACTTATCTCCAATGTTCACTATAACGAGCAAAAACAATGTCATAACCACCATAAGAGATTTTCGTGGAGCTCCACCAAATAGACATCAACTACCTCATCAAGTATGAAAACAATCATCTCTTGCCTCGCATTTCCGAGCTAGATGATATGGATTACCAAAATATCGTAATCACCTCGCAATTAAATGATATGAGCGACAAGGTGCTAGACTATAAATGTTGCAACTCATTGCAGCTACCTACGTATCATACTCTGTAGACCGAAGGATCAAGCACATACCATAGTTCATCCGAGTCGGGACTAGCAACTAAAGATAACTTGTGTTGCTAGACCAAATCCAATTAAAGCCAAGTCCACATAGGCCAAAGGGTATTTCGTAAGTGATGCACAAAAGTGTGCATCATCGGGGCCATTTAGTTCGCAAGTATACATTTTCTAGTTTGGGTCATACAAATTATTGCAATGTTCACCTTTCCTTTGCTATACATCATTCTGATGCATTCTTGGTTTAGCAACGCATCATAGACGATATGCCTACGCATCATGGAGCTTTCTCGAGTAAACAACACGGCACAATGATGCTTTTGCGTTATATATGCTTTACCGGATAAGCTTTATAGCTTAAGGATGCATTTTCGCTTAATGACATTTCTTCAAGTAGAAAAAGGGAGATCGTGGCCATGTACCAAGTCCAACCGATTCGAGACATCAAGTTTCGGATTATACACCATAATGGTGCAATTTCATTTCTTGGCCAATGCTCAACTTGCAAATTGCACCATAGTGATGCAATTTTGCTTTTGGCTAGCATCTCACTAGCGTAATGCACTGTATAATGGTACAACTTTTATTCTAGGCTAGCATGCCTTGCACGCACATCAAAAGCTTGAGATGAAAGTATCATATCATTCAATGATGCATCTTTGAGCATGCAAGGTTCATGGAGGTTTTTAGAATATCGGCCAAAGCGTTGCCAAGCGCTTTTCCGCCTAATAGGAAAAATGCCCAAGAAATTTCGTGACCATTGGCACCACGTTTACCTACACAATCCACTTATATACACTAAAAATAAATGCTTTCATTAGATATATATCTCTCAGATATTTCTACAAAAATAAAAGAGTTATGCTTACCAAAATTCTAGCAATCATATTATCCTACTAATAGAAACACACCATATTTCCATTGGAGATGCCCTTGATTGTAAAACATACATCATTGCTTCTTAAAGCAAAAATAATAAAATAATAATAACTTTCATATTATTCCTAATCTCTAAAAAGATACATCCTAGCCACTTGCAATCACTCAAACGGACAGATCCAACCATTATTTCTTCTTAAAACTGATTCATTTTATGGTTATTGTATTGAATACCATAGACCATGCGATAGAGAGCAATGTCAGAGAAACCTTGGTCAACAGTTACCGGGAAACGCAACCGGAGTATCAAGGGAGGAGGTCGAGGTGCCGTTCTTCACAATGGCGAAGTTGCTACGATCTCAGAACATTCTGGGCGAAGGCTTTCGAGATGTGGGGTGATGGGAAGATCATCACAATACGGGAAAATTATAAAGGGAAATGTTGGATTAACTCGTTCTCCATTGAAGGAGGCATGTGGATGATTTTAAAGCTTCATGAAATCCTTCAAGAGGTCTTCATCAAACAAAAATGGTCTTATTCTCAGAAATCGAATGGTTCATTCTATCTAGGGATAAGAACAAAGGGGGGATTTTAAAACTCTATATTCCAATCTAAAGGGATTTTTGCATCATTGTTACTTTCCCATGGCGTGAACAAGCATGGTTGGAGGAGTTCAGAAACTCTTGAGAGATGTTGTAACTTCGTCGAAAAAAAAATCTCCATTCTGGAAGTCTCTTAAATGTAAAGAAATTTTCGCCTCTAATGGTCCCATTATTAATAATTGTTGGACAAAATCTACCTTAACGAAGCCAAATTGGATGATCCAATCGTACGCTTATTTGGGCAATTGGAAACATGTAATTAAAGCTAGTAGTAAAGGCTTTAAATGTGGATTGGTCAGAAATATGAGGATGGTTACAGCAACATACAGTAAAACTTTAATAATGTTGGGACTGACAAATTCTATCAATTTAGCGAAGTATTAATTTATCGATAAATTAATAAGTTATTAAATTATCGAAACACTCTAAATTTAAGTTTCAAAAATAAAATAAAATAAAATATTTAAGTTAAACTTAATGGTTTCCCATAATAACAAATATCTTGAGATATTATTTTCAATTCAAATTGATGTAATAAATTTTGGCATAATATAATATAATGTAGTATAGAATATTGCATATTATGTGCATAATTATATATATATTGATGTTAAAAGAAACAAAAAACAATAACACAAAAGAAGAATGTAATAGTAGCTCATACTTCTAGTCTCAAGGGTGTCAAAAAATCCACGATGATGGATGAGACGAAAAGCATTGTGTGAGTATGTATAATCATTCCAATCAAATGTGACTAAAGAGAAACACAAAAATGGATTCTTGAAAAATTTAACATACAAGTGTGTCAAGGGAAAGATATCAAATACAATTAGCGTGCATCGAATACATCTCAAGTGAATCCAGTTTCTCTTAAAGAAGCGATCTTATCAATAGTAAAGCTAAATGATTTCCTCTTACAATTTGAAAAGGGCACTCCTGAACTCCTCAAGGGACTACAAAAAAAATCAGAGATGAAGTTCAGTGTTGCATAAATGTGAACAAGAAACAAACAACTTTGGAATCTTATTTTAGTAAGGCACCAATAATGTAATGCTATTATAATGATTATTAATTTATATTTCAGTTGGGCCCTATTGGATACTTAAAAATTTTATTATCTTATAAATTTAGCGAGGTTATTAATTTAATATACTGGCCCAAGTCGGGACTGGCAAAAAATATTATTTTAGCGAATTTATTAATTTATCGCGGATTAATTTATCGAAGTTTTACTGTATGGCTATGAAAGATGCGCCGTTTAAAATTTGGCCATTATCATTTAATGAGGCGGTGATTTTTGCTTCTTCTTTGAAAGAGAAGAACAGGTTGCTTTCTATTGGATCATTAACGGTTGAGGAGGTTGGGATCAATTTTTATTCATGGTCTTCAGAGAAAATACTCTCTACAGAGCGAAAAGTCTCAAATGTTTGGATCATCATCTCTGGTATTCCTCAAAACTCTTGGGATTTAGCTCTTTTCAATATTGTTGGGGATGCCTGTGGAGGATTTCTAGCCATCACCATGAGACTAGAACAGGTGAAGTGATTTCGAGAGATAAGACTCAAAGTTAAAGGACCAATTCCTTCGGAAGAATGGGATTTAGGTTGCGAGGAAAGAAGGATGGGTCTGTTTCGGATCTCCGTGGTAGAAAAACAAGTGGAGCACTCTTCTGGAATTTATCGGAGCTTAGTGTTTGAACTGGAATCTTCAACTGTCAAGTAGTTTGAGGAAGACTAGTCCCCGAATCTCTCAGTTGAAGCGAGTCTACAGGATGTCATCCTCCTTTGGATTACGTTTCCCCTCGTTAATGCTCAACTATATATCATTAATGGCGCTCTAGATAACCATCAGTCTTTGTCAGTCTCCCAACGACAAAGTTTGAAATATTCAACCGTACTTCAAAAAGATAATCCTATGGTTTGTTCAAATTCATTTGGTCTATTGAGATCCAACTTTGGGTTCTTTCCTAGAGGTACGTTTGATAAATGCAATAAGCCCAAGATAATAGAAAGCCCATCATCTTCATTATCTGCCAAATCTCTTGGACGGGCTCACATGGAGATTGAAAATTTTGGATTTGTGGAGCAAAAATGTCCGATGATGAGTCACTATAAGAGAGCCAGAACGAGTGATCCAACAAGTATTGACTCAAATAGGTCCGTTAAGGACCTTTTATTTTTCGCTCCTGACTAAAAAGAATGCTTAGAAGAAGGAGAGAAGTTCCAAACTTGAATTTTAGATTCTAATACGTCTCCTCGGAACAAGGAACATCGGGCCTAGGTAGTGAAGAGGTTTAAAAGGCTAAAACTATTGTTGTTGTTTCTTCTCCAATGGACGATTTCGGAATAGAAGGAGAAATCCCAATTTCAACATCTAGGGATATCGAGCAGACAATGGAAGCAAATCAAATACTCCCATCGTCATTGGGGTCTCAGTGTTTAAATCAATTGGTGGAAAGAAACCAAACCACCAAAGTTAGCGAGTATTGAAACCCCTCCCGATTCTTGTTTCTTGGGCAGACAATGTGATCCTAAATCAAATTAAACGAAGCTCAAAAGATACTTAGAATACAAATTTGGTACTCTTTTTGATATAGCAAAGGGGGTTTTAAGACCTAATAGAACGACTATTCGAGATTCAAAAGAAGAATTTATAGAGATGATTAAACATGGAATTCAATTACATGTTGATGCTTTGAAAGACGGGAAAAGGCGATTCTAGTGGAATTCTATTCCATCAAGAGTTTATCCTAGTCTCGGGGATAAGTCACACGACTTGGAACAAATGGAACAAGGGAAAACTTCTTCTTCGGATCCTTCAAAAGCTAATCCTATGGTTTGTTCAATTTCATTTGGTCCGTTGAGATCCAACTTTGAGTTTCTTTCCTAGAGTGCGTTTGATAAATGCAATAAGCCCAAGATAATAGAAAGCCATCATCTTCATTATCTGCCAAATCTCTTGGACGGGCTCACATGGAGATTGAAAATTTTGGATTTGTGGAACAAAAAATGTCTGATGATGATTCATCTGCAAGAGAGCCAGGAACGAGTGATCCAACTCGTATTGACTCAAATGGGTCGGTTAAAGACCTTTTATTTTTCGCTCCAGATGAAAAAGAATGCTTAGAAGAAGGAGAAGTTCCCAAAACGTGAATTTAGATTCTTAATCGTCTCTCACCTGAGCAGGAACATCGGTAGGTAGTGAAGAGGTTTGTACAAAAAACATTGTTGTTGTTTCTTCTCCAATGGACGGTGCGGAACATAAGTGAGAAATCCCAATTTCAACATCTAGGAGATCGAGCAGACAATGGAAGCAAATCCAAATACTCCCATCGTCATTGGGGTCTCAGGGTTTAAATCAATTAGTGGAAAGAAACCAAACCACCAGCCAGGTTAGCAGTATTGAAACCCCTCTGATGAGTGCCAAATATTGCATATTTCTACATCTATTTATTGGCATTTAACTCATCTTTTGTGCTCAGAAATCAGATATTATCCCAGTTCGTATTTTTTTGTTTTCAAGAATAAATACTTGTACTAATTAATTTTGTGTTTTTAGGTAGTGAATAAAGCTCGGAGAAACCGAGGAGCCAAAAGAGCAAAGGGTGGAGACAAGCGTCTATGGAAGAAAGCCAAAGCCGCACAACAATTGCAACCCAACAAGAGCAACCGAAGCTATCAAGACCCGGCCCATAATCCAAATCCAAGACCCGTTTTATTACGAGCGTTGAGATCTCTCGCCATCAGCCGCTTCACTTGGTAGCGCATCACTCCTTGCTACACCTTCACACCATGACCCCTATATACCTACACCCTTGACCACCCCACTTCTTTTCTCCATTTCTCTTTCTTCCCCGGCACCCGAAGAAACGTCCCCTTCTTCTCCCGACCAAACCATGGCAGAGCCACCACCGTCTCTTTCCCCTGACACCAGCCACCAACAACCACTCCAACAGCACCAGCAGAAGCTACCAGCCAACACCGCCACCTCTAGTTTCTCTCTATCTCCACCACAGCTTCTCCCAACCCTAGAAGGCTGGAGCTCGAGATAGATAGAGCTAGGGTTTTATCCAACAACATATTGGGGCTTGCAGATATGAATTAGCAGAGAGGACAAGCGATTCTGAGCATTGGGTTTGTTTATAAGCATTCAATTTCATTTCTAGGGTTAGAAAGAATTGGGGTATAAATTAGAAATGGAGTATGATGTAAAGGGTATGCAGGCTAGCGAGATACCAAATTAGCATAATTTATATTTTGATTGCTTTAATTATGTTTTAATTTAATTTACTTGGGGTGTTTGATTAAACCCACGATTTTCATGACAAGCGTAGTTAGCTTAGGTTTGATTCTTGTTGTTCTATAAAATGTTAGGATTAGTAATTAGTTGATGAAACTTATGACCTTGATGAGTTGTCTCTTGTAAAGAAGACAATTCTTTATACTTATGGGGGAATTAATAGAATCGATTGAAGAACATCAACCTTAGACCTTCAAATGAAGGCACAAGAACACAAGCCTAGTTGAGTTGCATGAGCATGAGATTAGAGGTGGAATCAACCACCCTGTGTTTTATGATTTATTTCTTTTCCTTAGTTCATTGTCACAACAACTCGCCGTATCGACAACCAACTCACCGCCCGTCACTTTAGAAATGGTAGAGTAAAGCTTTAGATAAACATAACACTCCACAAGTCTCCAGTGGGATCGACCGTGCTTGCCTCTGCCTCCGATAGGCCTCATGGTACCTTGCAAGAGACATAGTCGTAGGCATCTTTCATAGTCAACCAAGTTTTGCGCCACATGGGACTTCAGGCGTGTCTTGTCGATTATTCTTGTTTCACCGAATTTCATTTCACCTGTATATATGCTTTGCATCATTGCACTGTCTTAGTGTAGCTTTATGTTTTCTTTTACTCGATCTTCATTGTTAATCCTTTGTTGTTTGTTTCTAACTTCACTAATTGTTTCGTTAGCTTGCATCCTCATCTGGCTAGAGTTTAGTTTAAATTTCACTTTTAATTCTCATTTGCATATTAGTTAGTGTAATTTCTAGCATCTCATTGCATCTTAGCTTTTGATATGATTTATAAGCATCATTGTTCGTAGCTTAATGTTAATTGTAATTCTTGGTCCCAATCAATCATTACATAACAGCTTTCCCCATGTCACCCAAAGATACTCTCGGTTGCATATGCCAAAGTGTTAATATTCATTCCATTTGCTATAACTTGCACATTCGAGAACCGAACTTCCCCCGAGCAACAGGTACCCGTATCCTCCGCCGAGCAAGCCTAAGGAGGGGGGAAGAAAAAGTATAAAACTTGAGTTTTTGCAAAGCCCTGAGCAACCCCTACAATTCAGGTGAGTGGCTCCATGATATGTGAATTATACACCTGTTAGCTGAGTATGCCATGTCTGTGTGCTGAATTGTATGGGTGTATGCATGAATCTGCCATCACATCTTTGAGCTTTGTGTCAAAACTGATCTGTGCAATACATTGCATCATCATTGTATATGCACTCAGATATCACCCCACAGGAACAATAACCCTGGGATCTACGAAATTTGTGCATGGCCACAGGACGTTTGAAGCAAAATTGTGTTGGTCAAAACCTTTTGCTCTTGGTAATTTGGCATTAAATTCTTTGCTTTAACAACACCATCTCCACTGCTCGCTGAGCTCACTGCCAACCTAGCTAACCAAGTTAGCTTTTAGCCATAGTGACATCAACTGAGTAGGTTTTGTACCTTTGCATATCTTGATCATTAAGCATGCAATCCTATTGAAACCACATCAACCGGCCACTGCAAACATCAAACCGTGATCTCAAGCAGAACATGTGTTTTCTAAGCGTGTACTTTGTTCAATCATTGATTGCTGACCAGTGAACCTTGCATACTCCTAAGCATAACCTCGAGCATAACGACGATTGGGTGGTCATTGCCTTGCTGATTGCCAGTGGTGCTCAACCTTGACCTTGTCTTGATCTTAAATCCTTGAACCATGCTGCACGCAATGCACTAGCCACCTTGCAATCACCACTTGTGATATTTTGAATGTTCATCTGTTGCATCAACATTTTTTTTGCACATGAGTAATGAGACCTTGAATAACATGTTGACTTATTGAATCTGCTGAGCCAATGATCACATGCTAAAATCTCGAGCTTTCAAGTGCTCTAGCATTCTGTTACGTGCAGGTGCACCTCTGTGCCTAGTGAGCCACTCCTTACTGCAGTTTTGAACATACCAGTGAAAACTAGATGTCAACCGACTGTTGATTCATTCACCTCTTTGCTTCACTTGTGAGAAGTGAGATCAACCATCCCGATTGATGCTGTGTCTTTCATGTTGAAGCATTGTATCTCGGTGTTGCTTCGATGTTTTGAATGTATGCCATGCTTGCATAAGAAATCGTTCCCACTCTAATCACAATCTGTTGAACCTCTTCACATGCTTACCAACCACCGGTGTTGATACTCCGCCTCATAACAATTGCCCTGTGGTAGTATGCTAGCCTAACTCTCTGCGATGCATCCATTGCCATGTATGCATATTTGAACTTAAAGATCCGTAGGTTGTTTGTGATCCGGTGGCATTTGAGTGTGACACAACCAAAGCACATAACATCTTGTCTTTGTGACTTTGCATGATTTGTCTTTGTTGCATGAGCTACCTTGTGCATTTTACCCACTTATAAGCTTTTCCTGTCTTTGTCTTTGTTCACATAGGTATTGCCTTTGTTACCCTGTGCATAGGCTCTGCCATTTAAGACAACCCAAGCAACCACTGGGTTTTGCATAAACTAGCCTGTGCACCTTTACATAACCTGGGCTTTACATCATCAGAGCTGAAGCCCACTGTGCAACAAACCAAAACCCACAGAAACCAAACAAAAGCCCACAAAACCAAATAGAAGCCCACTTAAAACCAAAATGAGCCCACAAAGAATCGGCTTTTGCATGAACTGGCTGCACACAAATTGAAACCCACATGCTCGGGCCGTACAACAGGCGGGCTTTGCACCCATGTGGGGCTTAGCTTCCCTGTTTTGAGACATCATTGGTTATACATGCGTTTTGATGTGTGCTAAGCTATGCTTCTTTTGAGTTCAAATTGAGTTGCTGGGGATCATGTCGGGATTTTGTCTCAGAATCGGGAATGAAAACAAATCCATCGAGAGAACTTGCTTACGGGCATGATTCATGTTATGAAACCCCACAGACCATAGTGATTTTAGGGAATATTATGAACCTTCTCATGGGCCACGACCTTGAATACTCATACCCTAATCATTTTGACCAGATGTATCATTCACCACAGTGGGGAGTTGAACAAATTTATACTCCCCGAGGCCTCGTATATGCACTCGGTGGAAGAAAACCTCATGCTCATAGAGCAAAGCAATGCTAGGTTTGAATTGAATGCAATGCATGATCATCCATACAGCAACATGTCTGAATTTCCATTCTCTAGTGAACCTCATGCACAACCATATGATGAATATCCATATGAGGCATGCATACCCACTAGTGAAGACTCTCCATCCATAGAACATCTCATTATGATTCTTCAAAATGCACCTTACTCGATTACAAAATGAAGAATGGAGGGAAGTTCATGATAGGATGTTTGTTATCTCGATAATTTTGAAAATAGTGTTTCTATTCTTACTCATGCAACTAATTGACGAATATGAACCTAATCTAGAGGTAAATGAGTACACCGGAAATGCTCAAATTTTGAATAGGGAAATGCAATGTTATTAGATGATGATGATGATGAATATGAAGAGCATGTGTACTTTTAGAAAATGTAATGGAATCTTTAGGTTGAGAGACATTAAGTTTCTCTTCGTGAACCCATGAATGATGCTTCTTCTAATATTCATACATGTGATCTTTGATTTGGAACCTGTGCAATTATTCCTGAAAATGAGCATGCTTTACCACTTGTTTGTGACTTGGGAATGCATGTAAAAGAGTTTTGGCATGCCAATGATGTTATGCATGAGGTTGAAATTTTGGATAATGATGATTATGACATGGAGATTGATGGTGTTCTATGCGAGGTGAACATGATTTACCTTCTTTTCCGACCTTAGGAAAGTGTGTGATGGTGCAAATGATCTTATACATGAAAACAACTAGATGTACCTAATCTCTCTCAAGGCCTGATTGAAACTCCTCCACCAAACCTAGGTGTAGTTTGTAACAAAATTGCAAACCAACTTTTCCGAGAATGCCTAATCTAGGCCTAGAGCTTTGTGCTTCCCAAGTCCTCTTGACTATTTTGCATCAAAGTATAACACTTTAAGGAGCCACAGTTGGAATATGTATGTTTGCATTCTTAGCAAAACTCATTTTGAGTTAGACCTTTTGCATGATGTACCTTTAAAATTGCAAAGATTTTGTGCTCAAGAACACATCCGGTGACAAGTTTAGGTTTGGGGGTAACTTGTTCACGTATGCAAATCTTTCTGCACTCTCATGTTATATCTGGTATGGTAAGGTTTGTTGATGTTTGTACATATTGTCTTTTGGGTTGATCCTCAACTCTTTAGATTGTTGGTGTATGGTGAATTTTCATTGTATATAATCCAGTGGGACTTGTTAAATTTTCTTTTCTTGAATGGGTTGAGTCTTCTTGAGCATATATTGTGCTAATCCGATATGATCTCCACCGAGAATGTTGGATTCTAGCCTTGACTAATGAAGCTCTAACCTTGCTCCCGCCGACATCAGGTAATCTCTTCCCTTTTCTTATCAAAGATAGTTCTCATGGTATGTGATTGTTTATTTTATTCGTTGAAACATTGAGGACAATGTTTGATATAGGTTTGGGGGTACATTTGCATATAGAGTTTTTATTCTTTTATTTAAAAAAAAAAAAAAAAAAAAAAAAAACTCTTTGTAAATATGTACATAAAAACCTCCAACTTTTAGAGACTTTAGAGTCACTAGCATGCTTCTAGCTATGTTTACATAGAGAATCCAATAGAAATAATGAGAATTTGGAAGTGCTTGGAGAACACAATCGGGTTTCTTAGTTGATTAGAGCGTTAAAGTTGGAGTTAACCATAGGGAGAGGCTAATTAGGTGCTTGTTTAGATATTCGGTAGTAGAATTGTGATCACCCATAGTGAGACTACCCATTTTAATTCAGCGAGGCACCTCAACCTTCATTTTTGCAACTTTCTAGAAAATGTTGGGAGTGTGTGTCACCGTCGTCAATTCCGGGTAGAATGGTGAGCTACCCAACTTCGCACCACTTTCAAAGACTATTTTGATCTCTTGAGTGCTAATTTTGTCAATCATGAGGGTGACGTTTAAAGATGAAAACTCCTTCTAAATATCGATTTGCGATTGGCATCACTCTCTCCCTCTCAACAACATCAACACTTTCATAGAAACATACATCGTCGGCAAGCGGAGCATCATCAGAATATTTGAAGAGAATTGAAATAGTCCAAGGTTTACATGCAACAAAGAAAAGAAAATAGGATGAGAATTAATGAAGTTTATAAAGTCAAGACAATACAAGTTGTGAAAATTTGAGTCTTATTGTTTTATTGTTATTTAATTTCATATAAAAAAAAAAAAAAAAAAAAAGCAAAATGTTTGAATAGAAAAGTTATAAATTGTCAAGTTTTTTGAAGTTCAAGTTCATCATCGGTTGAAGACCGAAGACTGAAGATTGAGAAGACGTTTCTAAGGAATGCTGAGAGAATGTTGATATTAATTGCCGTCGGGTGAGAAGGTAAGTGAGTACTCCCATCCCTTGCTAATGGTTGATTTCTTTCTTAGAGATCATCGAAAAGATTCTTTTTGTCCACACTCGTGACTCTCCGAAATTATTTCGGGAAGGGTATCCTTCTTACCTTCAACGTGTCGTGGATTTATCTCTTTATTCCTATCCGCACACACATGAGAGACTAAAAAGCGGATCTTTTTGAGTGCAATTATCATAAAACCCTAATGGTGAGGCATAAGTCGAGGCTTATGATCACAATTTAATCAGATTCTTTCATATGGTATGGTTACTTCTCGCTCAAAGACTTATTAGGATGAGAACGCGTTCTTTGGTAGTTCTAACTTCGTGTTACTAGCATGCAGAAACTCTATGTCCTCATAGATCCTTGGATGCTTGAGACTTTGGCACTCTGAAGTTGGAGAAGGTTTTGTGGGTACACCTCCGGTAAACCCTCACGAGACTACAACTCGTCACTCAGGGACACCTAGGGGTTTAAAGGGCTTAGTGCATACGCTAAATGCATTCGAGAGACCCGCGATGGTGTATATAGTTAGGGATTTCTTAATCTCAAGTTTCACTTGAGGACAAGTAAAATTCGGGTTTGGGGTATTTGATGAGTGCCAAATATTGCATATTTCTACATCTATTTATTGACATTTAACTGATCTTTGTGCTCGTAAATCGAGATATTATCCCATATTCGTATTTTCCTTGTTTTCAAGAATAAATATTTGTACTAATTAATTTTGTGTTTTTAGGTAATAAATAAAGTTCTGAGAAACCGAGGAGCCAAAAGAGCAAAGAATTGAGACAAGCGTCTATGGAATGAAAGCCAAAGCAGCTAACTGTCAGCTAACAAGGAGCAACCAAGCTATCCAAGACCCTGATAATCCAAATCCAAGACCCGTTTATTCGAGCCGTGAGATTCTATCGCCGCATCCGACGCTCGCTGCACCGGGCACATCATCCCTCGCTGTACCCGCTACACCAAAACTTCCTATACCCTACACCCTTCGACCACACCCCACTCCCATCTTCCCTTCTCTTTCTTCTTCCCCGACACCGCAGATAAAACCCAGCTTCACCATCTCTCCCACCAAACCATGCGTGACCTTCCCCTCTCTTCCCCGACACCGCCCACCAACAACCACCGCAAGACACCTCCTGCCAGCCCAACACCGCCACTCTAGTTGCTCTCTATCTTTCTTAGCTTCTTCCCAACCCTAAGCCGAGATAGAGATGAGGCAGGGCTAGGGTTTCACGGTCCAAAAAGAGTAATCAAATATGAGAGGCGTAATTTCACGAGGGACAAGTGATTCCGAGTATTGGGTTTGAGGGTAGCATTCAATTTACATTTCAGGTTAGAAAGAATTGGGTTTTAGTTCTTTGAGAAATGGAGTAGATGTTAAAAGGGTATGCCTGGACTAGCCGGAGCACCAACTTAGTTTTATTTGTGTTATATTGTCTTTTTGTAATGTTCTAATTTAATTTTCGGTGTTAATGAAACCCGATTCTCTCAAGCATGTTTATCCTTGGTGTGTTTTGCTGAATTATATTATGCTAGGATTAGTAAGTGATCGAGGAAGCTTATGAGTTCGTGATGAGTGTCTTGTAAGAAGACGACTCATACTAGGGGGTTAGTTAGCAAAATCATTTTATGTAAGATCCATTTTAGACCTTCAAGGGAAGGCATGCCAAGAACATAGCTTAGGTTACATTGCCTTAGCATAAGATCAGTGGTGGAATCGATCACCCTAGTTCCCTACAATCAATAAATACGGTTTACAACTTCTTTTGTTAATTGTTGCCTTAGTTAGAGTCACAACTCCAATTCGGTCAGATTTCGACAACCCAAATATTTGTGATACTTGTTAGAAATCGCTTAGGAAGCCCTTGATCAACTCCATAGCACCCGTTTCTTCGTGGGATCGACGTATTTGCCCCGTTTTATATTGTGAGACCTGCAGGTGCACTTGCGGTTACAAGCAGGCTAAAATAAACCCCATTCCCAAGCCTACCACCCTCCCGATTCTTGTTTCTTGGGCAGACAATGTGATCCCGTCAAATTAAACGAAGCCAAAGATACTTAGAATACAAAATTTGTACTCTTTTTGATATGACAAAAGGGGTTTTAAGACATAACAGAATCCATCATTCGAGATTCAAAAGAAGAATTTATAGAGATGATTAAACATGGAATTCAATTGACATGTTGATGCTTTGAAAGATGGGGAAAAGGTAGATTCTAGTGGAATTTCTAGCCCCAAGAGTTTATCCTAGTCTCTGGGATAAGTCACAGACTTCTGAACAAGGGAAACTTCTCTTCTTCTGATCCTCAATTCCCTTCTGAATCGAAACATTATAACTGATTTCATGTATTAAGAAGATCGTGAGGTTCCTTGAAACTCCGAGCCAAAGCAACAGTTAGCTCCGAGCTTAGTCTCATAGGTCAGCAAAGACCAAGGTGGGAAAGTCTAAAGTGACAGCTCCTTGAATGAGATGTTAAGAAGCAAAAAGAAATGCACTTTCAAAATCAGATTCAGTCCAAGATTTGTTATAACTCTCATGAATTTGGTTCTAATGGGTTGCTCTTCCTCTTGAAGGCAACCTGGAAAGGAAATGTTTAGGTGTGTCAGAAAATCACAAGGGTTTAACCATGGAAGAGCTGGATGAAAAATCATTTCTTAAAATGTAGCTTGCATCTTGTTTTAATTCGCAAGCAATGCGGGTTGTTTAGTTCATGGCTGTTTAGGTCTATAGTCTGTCAAGAAGCCTTCTGTTCCTATAACTTTTTTCTTTGGTAGGTTATGTTTTCCCTTTATTTTGGTGTATTTTGGTTGCGATGGCCATGGTGTTTCTTAATACAATTCCTTTGATCGATCAAAAAAAAAAAAAAAAAACGATTCATTTTAAGGAGAGATATACACTAAGTTTTCTTTGGTCCATGATTCTCAACATCACCTGCCTTTCAAAGTTTGCATTAACAACATACAAACTGCAAAAAGAAAAGAAGTAAAGGAACAATAAGAGTTTTCGTGAAGAGTGTGTCCGTGTTCGCTATTTACGGTTACTAGCTGGGCAGGAACCTTCATATGCATTGTAAGTCCGTGCTTCTTTCATATGGAACGTGCCTCGTCATCCTGCAGGAAGCTCACCAAAACAATGCAAGAGAATTCGCCAGAAGTCTAACGAGGACCGCCGCAAAAATTCATAATGGGCAAATTTTCTCTTCCACCCCTCAATCCAGCATCTCGAAGTCTTGACTCATTAAAATTGCAGAATATTGTTTAAGAATCTTTCAAAGTTGGAATTCTTTTTGGGTTTTCCCTAATATTTTGGGTCCGTTGAAATTGATTTCCATTGATGATAACCTTTGTCTTTAGTGGAATGTGGGAAATTGATAGTACAGCCTTGCCATTTCCCGTGTAATGGTGCAGAGATGAAGTCTCAATGCCTCCTTGATCACTAACTTTGTGTAACTTAGTTTATGAAGATCACTTTTCTATCATATCTTTAGTTCCATTTTCGTTCAACCTTCCCGTGCTCGTTTGCAAATCGCTGAAAAGCATGAGTTCCCGCTATACTAAATATGTCGCAAATGAATGGACTACCCAAGAACAAAGACGTCCTCTCAGAATAAAGAATTGAGGTGAACATGTTAAGAATGAAGAAAGTTAAAAGGTGAGATCAAACGCCCAATGAGTCAAAAGATAAAGGAAACTAAACAAACCATAAGAATCCTTTTAATATGATCTTTGTTTATGCTGTAGCTAGGACTGCTTGGAGTTCAAGGAAACTAAACAAACCATAAAAATCCCTTTAATATGATCTTAAGAAAGTCGCAAGACTAAATCATTAAGCTAGGTCAAGTTTGTTTACACGCCTAAGCGAGTTACCGGAAGATCCAGAGCTCTCGGCCAACATCTTTGATGTTGGCAGGTTTTCAAAAGGAAATTCCATCTCGCTGACCATCGGGCCTGCTGATTCAACATCTTAAAAGAGGGATTCAAACAACTCCTATAAACATCTATTTGACGATAGTCGATGCTAAGTGAAAGACTCTAACGGTTGGAAATATGTAGGTGTTAGATTTTATTGTTTAAAAGATTACCTTCTGTGTTTAAAACTAGGATTCCATCGATTTGTCTTCACTTCACTTAACCCTTTGAAAAGCTCACAGAGTTTTAGTTCTTCTCATCAATCAATCGGACTAATAAATGCCATAAAATCCCTTACCTTCGAGCTTAGGAATCTGGACTGGAAAGTTTGGCTAGTCTTATTACGTCGAGTTAAACGTTTTGTGTTGAGTTAAGCTCCTTGATTAAGGGTCGCCTCGCCGACTGCTTATCGTTATAACACCAAAGCTCCCGAATCGGATCATCTATGAGACCCCAAGTGGAAACGTTATTTCGCCGTTTAAACCTTCTTAAGCAAGCTAAACCAAAGTAATAATAGTGGTGGAGGCAAGACTAACTTGAAGTCATTGAGTTTAGTTTTCCCAAAACTACTACCGGAAGGATTATAAAGAGCGCCGTTAAACAAGCCTCATTTTGATCCAATACTAAAGCCTCACAAAGACTGAAAACCAAAGGAACTTACTCACGACAAACCGCTCGGGGATTCCCTTTTAACTGTGGGTAAAGGCACGGCCAACATACAGCAGGTTGAGGTCGCCATTATCAAACCATAGCCAAGAAAGAAATCTTCCGATCTAACGTACCTGATAATTTAAATCGACTCTCCTGCACCAGGAATGATGGTGGACAAATAATAATTAAGTGCGTAGGGAAGGTACCGAAGTGATTTGTCGAGACAGCCTTTCAAAGGTTGTCCATTTACCAAAACCACTTGACCGCCGAGATCAACACGCTAGCATAAATGGAAGTATACCGTGAAAACTTTCCTACCTTACACACAGAATCAGTACTTCATCCTTAACCTTTTCAAAGGGGCTCAAGTAAGTGCTGTATACTTTGGCCGACGAGGTACGAACGCAAGTGCGAGCCGAGGAACAAGGGCAGATTGCAAGGCAATGGCGAGTACCTCCGTGACGCAAGTGATCCTAAGGAACCGGACGGGATCCAGTACAAGAAGGACTCACGGATTCCCGACACGAAGCATCACCGCCAAATAACCCGAACGAGACTCAGTGAACCACCAAAGGCATGACCACCGCGCCGAGGAGGCTCAATTTAGCTTTACACGATGATCTCCCCACCAAGGATGTGCCGAGGATTAACCCGAGCTGATGCCAGGGAATGAGATGACATGGCAGATTAAGAACTGGGGGACGGACACGAGGAAGAAGAGGAAGGCAGACGATGTGAGGAACGGAGGCGAGAAAGGCAACCGCTGAGTACCACACAACTAGATCGAAGGTGAGAGGCTTAGGCAAGTACACTTAGCAAGGGACAACCACAACCGACGACATCTCCCAAAGAATCACGATCATCCCGTAGCTCCAACGCTCCCCTGTTCCTTTGGGCAAGGCCTAACCGCGCCCCCAATGTAACAGAAACTGAAGTAAATGGCCACCTAGCCATGAGCATCGACTCAATGTTGTTGCTATATCAAGTGAGCAAAGAAGGCAAGAAGACCTTATGAGAGAATGCAAAGGAGAAACCTAGCCTAGAGCATGAAACTACCGACTCCGTAATGAGAGCAGGTCGAGGGGATCGCCGGAGCTAAGGCGCTTCTAGCAACCACACCCCATCGAGAAACACCCACCCCATCTTCGATCCGAGAACGTATACCCACCCTAATCACTCAAGAGGAGGGTAGCTGGCCACCCGAGGATTCTTCGACCGAGGAAGAGGCAACCAACGGGGTACGGACGACAACCAAGCAAAAGATCGAACAACTTGAGCAGATGGTCAAAAACTAACAGGAAACAACGAGGACGATAAGCCAGCGGCGTAATCAAAGGAAGGTCTAAGATACCGCTTACCAAGGAATTGACTTGCCCATTCGCCTGGTTTATATCACGATCTTCCCATTTAAATTGACTACACGGGTGACGCGAGAACACATCAAAAATGTAATAGCATGTCCTCATACATACAGGGAAGAATTATGATGTGGTCATGTGCAAATTCTTCCCAAAGCAGTTTGGAGGGAAGCAGGTAAAGAAATGGGTTCTACACCCCGCCTAATGAACTGAAGCTATGATCCTGGGAAACCTTCCTTGAGACTTACATGCATAACAGATTGCTTACCCAGAGTCAATAAGCTCACACTTGTAATGAAGATTTAGGGAACCATTGCGCTTAACAGATGATGGAGAAAGTTATGTAATGACACCTAAAGGTTCCAAGCGATCAATATATTCGCTCTCGAATTTTATTGGGAGAACAAGATCCCATTTGGGTAGCAATGTACACTGAGAAGTCATCAAAATACTAAGAGAAATCTGAAAAGATGCAAGAGCACTACATCGCCTTAGAGGAGATTCTGTGAAGGAGCGCAAGGCGCAGGAATACAAGAGGCAAGCGTCACAAGAGAGGCAACCTCACGAGGAAGCCCCAAAACGACTCCGAGAAAAGGACGATACACAACATCATGGGGAAAACAAAAGAGTTTGGGCCGAGAAAGGAAAGGTTTGCATACACGAACCTAAATCTTAGCACTCCACTAAACGCACCATTAGAAGAGATATTCAAAGAAGTCTGTAAGAGGAATGATATCCGATATCCTGGACTGAGTCCAGTTTAGTTCAATATTCACTTCTTTGGTTTGCTTACGCACGGCGTGGCGGCCTTGGTTCTCCCATAGGGGTTGGTCCTTTCGGTTCCTTGCGGGATCATTTTTTTCTCAGAGATCTCGTTAGGTATGCCTTTTCCTTCCTTCGCTTTGATCATGTAAACTCTGAACTCTTACTTGCTTTCCTAGCCTCCTCGCCGTCTTTTTGCGGTGCTTAGATATATTCTTTTGTTTGTTTACTTGTTCCTCGCGACATTTTACTTCATTTTGATAATATATTCTTCCTTTAATGGCATCCCCTTTGATCTCGCCTATTCCGGTTGGTGTTGGAAACTTGATACATTGATGAAGCGTCGACGCTACGACTTTTTGTGCATGTACCCATGGTCTATCTCAGTAACAAGTTATACGGTGATTCCATATCTACTATACTCGATGTCACCTGAGTTTCGATTCTTCCTAATGGAATACGTATTTTTATCTCCCCCTCAACTTTGGTTATGGATTTACCAAAACCTTGAATATTGTATGCATGAAAGTCATATCTTCGTCTTCATATCCCATCTTTTTGTAAGCGTGATAGAACATTATGTTCACAGGACTCCTGTATCAATTAAAACTCCATTTTACCACCCATGTTTTCTTTGTGTTCTCAGATTCTTCTCCTTCCTTATACGCGTTAATTGCGATCACTAATGGAGATGGGTGATCCAAATTTTCTTTGGATATCTCTCAGTAGTGAATGTTATCTCTTGTTTTTCCCAATCTTTCAAAGGTGATATCATTTCTGCATGCCGTAATCTTCTTTCCTTCAAAATCCAGTTTGTGTATTCTTCCTCGATATTTTCATGAAATTCACTAATCATTACTCCTGATATCTGTGCCACATGCCATATCTTCTTCCACTGCTTCATCAGATCTAAGATTTTCCTTTCTCATTTTCTTGATCCAAACAACTTTAATTGCGATTTTCTTTCTTGAACCAACAAGATTAGGTCCACATTTCTAGCGCATATGTAGTAGCGGGTTTCCACACTACACCTCTTACTCAGATTTTGCTTAATTAGTCCATTGAAAGATGTAAGATCAAGAATATTTATTGATTGAATCTCATGAATAGTCTACACGGAGAAATAGAATTACACTTAGAAATTAAAACACTCTTAAACTTTCTCTCTCCTAATGACTTGCCCAACAACTCTCAAAAAGATCTCTCCCTTTCACGGACTCACTTAACCGCTTTATATAGGGTAATACATAGTGGATGACGGCTAAGCTACCCTTTATTTTTACGGGAATGTCTCGCGAAGTGTCGCGAGATGCGCAAACTATTCAATCTCGCGACACTTCTTAACCCTACGTCGGATCTCACGTCTTTTTTATGTCTCGCTCTGTCGTTATTCTTTGCGTCGTTTATTTTGGCTCTCTGCGGTTGCCTCGCGACATCGTTGTTTATTAACCCGCGAGCCCTGTACGTTGCGATATTATGATTTTTCCCGCCTTTCTTTGTTTGGAATACGAACGAAAGGAATTGTTCCGGTGCGTGCACTTATTGAATGTGAGACGGGGATCTTCAGAAGAAACAAGTGAACTATAGGTTTAGTTGCTTGGTCTCAACTATACGAAGTTGGTTTGATTTTGTATAGCGGCTTAATTCTGAGAGTATTCAATTCTGGACTAGGTCCCGGGGTTTTCTGCATTTGCGGTTTCCTCGTTAACAAAATCTTGTTGTGTAATTTACTTTTGTTTTCCGCAATTATAATTGTTGTTATTATAATTTAAAGTAAATTACACAAACGTTAAATCCGTATTACTTGATAGTGATCCTATAGAGTTTGGTTAAGTCCGGACCTATTATCAAGTAATCACACTTTGATTGTTGTATTGTCTCGATCTCGTATCCATAGACAATCACATAAAGTGTGAATACCGATTCGTTGTATTGTCTCGACTCAGTCCATAGACAATCACTTTCGGTAAGAGGACTTATACGTGGAAAAGTTGAAGATTGTGGTATATTTGGGTACCCTCGTCTTTTCAATTGGTATCAGAGCAGGCAAACACGAAAATATCTAATAATATGTGTTTGGTGCGATCCAACATATAAGATATGAGTCAAAATAAGAAAAGCAAAGCTAAACTTATGAATAACTCAGTTAACGAACAACAAGATTCTGAGAATATGGTCTCAGAAAAGGTCAATGGAAATTGGTCTCGTAAGTCTTTTCGAAAATCAAGAAGAGAGTCTAAGACTGATAACTTGATTGAGAATCAGGACTCTGATCAGAAAAGAATGAATCCAAAAACAAAGGAACATGTTTTGGATCCGACTCCAATCACTAGTGGAAAATCTTCTGCTTCTAAAAGAGAGAAGAGATTTGATTCAATGGTCTGTCCAAGTTCTGAATTTCGTAAAATGTTAGAAAGATTTTTCAAACATGTTGAAAATTATTCAGAAGAAGGAAAAACCATTGACAACCTAGATGATGTCCTAGAACTTATTGTTCAACTAAATGTAAGAATCTGTGAAGGAAAACGAGAAACACTCAGTCTTCAAAGTAATCTAGCAGATTATTTGGAACAAAAATTGGCCTTGTGCAATGAATATATCAACAAACTTGAGTGTGAAATTCTTACTCAATCGCTAGAGCATTCACAAATAAGGAACAAAATCCTTATAGAAGATCTTTTACAGAGACATGTCAAAAGGTATACCTTGATAAGTGTTTAGAAAAACATTTTCAACGAGTAATGGATACCTTAAAGGGACATATAAAATGTCTTGAACAAAAAACATCTGCAATCGTTTAATGGCGAGATCAAGATCACACGAGTTCGAATTCTAAGAACATACCATCCTGGGCACAAGAAATTATCAGAGGATATAGCATCACACAATATTCACGATAAAGAGGTTGAATCCGAAACCCACACAAGGAAACATGATAGTGTTCCTAAAGACAAGAAGGAAGAAGTTCCTCAAAAGGTACTTGGTCAGAAAATTACTTCTCACCCCAACGCTTAATTGTGTTGGAAAGTGCATCCTTACAATGCCCGATCTTTTGATGTAAGGAAGCACAAGTACCTGGGCATCGTGTATCCTGTAAATATCTCTTATTCAACGTAGAGAGAATACACATTCTACCTAAAGATATTTTGTTATCTTCATGTGTAGAAAAGTTGTCTTACAACAACTTGTGTAAACATGATAAGTTTACTCGTCTAAAATATCTTCTGATATCTGATCTAAAAGATCAATTCTTTCCAAAGAATCTTTGAAATGCAATAACACATTAGATGCGAAAATATTTTCAAATCTGGTCAAAATTATTTATTTAAGGCTGGCACCTATGTTTGGTATGTGTTAAAGATTTCTCAAGTATATGAACTCATCCTGTTTGAGAACTTATACTAAAGAATGTATCCTCGAACTAGATCTCAAGCTAAAATTCTGAAAGCGTTGAGTGGAATGGCTTCTAATGAAACTATTAATCTTGATGATTCCTTCAAGAAATCTGGTTGTGAAGAAAAAGAAAAGGAAGATGTCATCTCCTTGTCCAAAACAGTTTGGATGCTAAGATTGATATCCTCAATCTACGACAAGTCCTCCTCAGTACTATTGAAACACATCATAGACATGCGGCATAACTAAGAACTGTTATCCGTAACCAAAGAAAGATGATCAAACTTGGAATCAGTAATAGGGAGTATGCTTGGAATATTAATCGTAAGGTTAATGCTTTAGCCTGCGAGCATAATCAAGGTACTGTGTGCAGAATCCGAGAAATCAGTCGAGATGTTGTTGATGAAGATCCTGAAAAATTTGAGGAAATTGAAGATGATATTTGAAAAATGCTGTTGAAGATCAATCAGAAGAAAATAGACATCAGTTTTTTATTATTTCAATTATTGTGTAAGGTCTATTGCTGAATAAAACTATCTATTATTTATGAATAAAATTATTATTTTATAATTTTTCTTGTGATAGTTTTTCGATTACATAGCCGGTGCTTGAATGCTTTATATTATTGCTATGTGTTTATGGGATGTTTGATTTCGGTTTTCTTAACCTTAATATTGGATCTCATATGATGTGTGAACCCTTATGGTTTGTGTGGCTTTTTGATTTAGCGGGATTAAGTTCTACCCCAAGTTGGTAGGCTTTATCAAAGGATCATAAGGTGTTCAGATTGAAACTCATATGTGAAAAAGTCACAATATGTTGAATCGATTTGTGTTTAACATAAAAGCATATGTGTTTCGGGTTTTCAAATTTTGCTATTTGCATTAGTTAAAGCCGATTCAACCTTTCTCTCGGTAAAGGTTGCCGTTGTTGTTATTCTTTTGTTCTTGCGAGAGAATGACAACATAATGAGGAGAGTTCTAACTTGAACTTGCGCTTAATGATATATATTTATGGGGAGAAGAGGATGCGGAATATGAGGTAACGAATTTGTTAGTTAATCGTTTTCATGTTTAAGAAAAGCTTGAGTTTATTGCATATATTTTGCTTTTGCTTAACAAAATTTGGTACAATTGATGTTTATTCCATATATTTTGCTTTTACTTAACAAAATTCAGTACAATTGATGTTTATTCCATTATGTATGTATGGATGTATGTGTGTGTGTGTGATTCAATTGTTTCGGTTAAGAAAAACCTAGGTTTGATATCTTTCTTTATTGTTTGGTATCAATTGTTTTAGACTTAACGAAATGTCGAGTGCAATTGCTATGCTTTAATGTCTATGTTTGTTTCAATTGCTTCGGTTAAGAAAAATAATTGTGCAAGTCAATTTATTTGGTTTGTATGTATTGTTTATGGCTTAAAAAATACGGGATCATTTGTTTAGTCCAATTCGATTCTGGATAAGAAAAACTAAGTTAATTCTGATCTTAGTTAGACTTATCAAAGTAAAGGATTCGGTTATTCAAGTCTAATCGAATGCCTTGACAAGAAATAGTAGTTACCTAGCCTAGTATTTGTCTTGTCTAAAGTGAAAGGTCTAAGTTATTGTCGAATAATTAAGTGTCGATGAGAAAAATAAAGTTAATTCGATCTTTATTTTGGTCTTATCGAAATAAGCGTATTTGCAATTTTGTGCAATCGGTTTAGCAAGAGAACTAAGTTTCTTGGTCAATTTGTTAAACTATTAGGGAAAATTGCTTCGGGAAATTGTTTCCTTGATAACATATTAAAACCAAATTACTTGTAGTTTCGGTTTTGATATTGGTTATCTAAAATGGTATGTGAAACCTTCGTGCTTAACTCTTATAGGTTGTACAATTCTTTTAGATTTGTAAGATCCTTTCGGTTTTTGTATTTGCTCGTACCTTTGTCATTTTGTGACAAAAAAGGGGAGAAATATATAGAGTAAACAAAGTGATTTGTAATCACTTAGGAAAGGACAATTGTGCTTAAACGTTATATCTAACGAAAGAGTAAAAAGCATTTACTAAGGGGGAGAAACATATCATATGATGTTTGTAGTTATTTGGACTACAAATGGGAAATAACAAAGATGTGCGGATTGAAAATCTACCTATCTCACCTTTAGGGGAGTATTAGCTTTGATATTTAAATGTCAACAACGGCATTTATGGATTGAATATATGCAGGGTATTGTGCTGTTGAAACTTGGAATCAAGCGTATGTATAATGAATTTTTGTAATTTGTTTATTCATATGTATTAAGAGTTTTGTCACTAAATTTGACATAGGGGAGATTGTTAGAGCAATAGCTCGGTTGAACCCACCAAGCGTTGGTATGTTAAGTTTGGTTGTCATATTTTAGTGAATCAAAACTCAATTAAAGAGTCGCTTGATTATTATATACTAGAGACAACTTCGTATAGGTTAGGCTAGAAAAATTAGGATTATGAGATATACAAGTATTACTCGAAAACTTGAAGAATGTGAAGAAGTAACAAGCTACATCGACGACATCATCCTTCCTCTTGAGGTTAGTAATATTTTGACTTAAAATGTTTCATTCTCAACGTATCTTTCAAGTCGTGCTATATTGAAAACATAATTGCGAAGCTGTGAATGATATACTCTAGTAAACATAGTGTTAAGGAATTAGAATACGAAGTATAAGGCCTCTCTTTTGAACTTCGTATATAAGACATCGACATAATCGTTTGAATGCTATTGTGATTATGTGTATAGGTAAAGGTGAAGATTTTATCCTAGGAAACAATGTTTACATTTGTTTAAAGGAAGTACATTCATGAACTTATTTTATGAATCGAAA